>JBBPQN010000074.1:0-31632 GCA_038092575.1 Boletus subluridellus | reverse complement strand
GGGGAATCCACCATTTGGTCCTACCAGGCACTCCAATATGCCAGGTAATAAAACCTTCGCTGATCAGCCTCTTACTCCATGGGCTGGAGGAGATGAGCAAGTCCTGTTCCTGGATGGACTCCAAGCACACTGTATCAATCTCCAGGTCAGTCTTGCCATGGAGTCGCAAGTATGCACTGGCCAGTGTGCCTGGGACCTTGAGGTCTCTGTGAGCATCAACTATGCCAATACCGGCCACCTGACATGCTTCAGTACAATTCAACAAGAACAAAACAGTTGAACTCATTGCTTCCTTGAGAATCCCTTTCTTCAATTCCCCCAACTTTGACTCCTGGTATCTACATCGCTTTGCCATAATAATATTGTGCAAGTGTCCATATACTCAGTTTTGAAGTGAGCGCCGGTTGTCATTGGCAGGATAGGGATTGTGTGCCTCCAGGAGTCATTTCTGTTGACTCACAGGGTGGTTGTAGCACTCGAGGTCTCACTTTGTTCACATAGCACACAGTAGAATGAGATGTAGTGGGTTGAGACAAGGATGGTTTGTGGATCACTGAAGGTTGAACATTAACATTGAATGCTGAATGTTGAAAGACAGCGGCCACAATAGCTCAAAAAGGATGACAAATTGTGTAAAGATGCCTATTGTAACCAGTGTGGTGATGCACATGGGTACATCATACTTCAATTGGCAAACAAAGAACGTCCTTACTGCCGAGTTTAGCTTACTATACTTGGAATGGGCCATGAGTCAGTGCAAACGCCAAAAATGATGCTGAGTCAGAGTTTAACTATTTGCTGTTCAGCAACATACAATACATGCAATTGTGTGTGCATGGTACTGTCACTGAGTCTGAGTGGGGCAGTGAGAGTGAGGATGAGGGCAAGTGGTGAGGGCGAGGGTGGGGACGGTGAGGACAACCTGGGGCGATTGTAGTAGACAGCTGCTGAAGACAATGGTGTGGCAGGGGGCAGTGTACAAAAAATGTGGTGGAAATTAATGTGCAGATGAGTCCTGCCATACCAGCGACCACTTTATGACAGCCTTCTAACCACACCACGCTGTTATTACATCAGACCCTGCTTGCATTCATATTCCTAACATCCACTTTGGCATACTTGTCCTGTCTGATCAGGCTTCAAACATGTCCATTGCTACCGTTGCTGCCATCCCACCCCCCACCGATGTTATCTGGACCACTGGCCATGGTCTCCAAACCATTCAGAACCGGATATATTACCACTGGGCAAGGATAAGGGAGATCAAGGCATATTCATATGCCATTGATTCAAAGCAAGTAAAAGAGAGGCTTCTGGGTGAAGCAGTAAGTCCATTCAGCATTCTCTAGGTAGCGTCTGAAGGAGAAATAAATACATCCCCAGTTGTCAGTGATGTATTATGTACAGCAGTGACCTGGACTTCAGGTTCCTGCTGTTGTGCTCAGCATGCTGGCACGTCTGTATCAGAAGACCAGCGAGGAGACTGATCAAGTCTCCTTCAGTGACATTTTGCATGCTGACCCACTCATTGAGTCCCTGTATTGGTCAGAAATATTTGACCTTGCAGAAGACGTCGAAATCGCTTTGGAGGACAACATTCGGGATCATCGAGAAGATTTCAGCATGGCAGAAACCCATTGGTGGCTTGACTATGCCTTACCTGGCAGCAAAAGGCCACTTTTTCTCCACAGGTGGGAGAGCACCAAAGGGAATGGTAAGTTAAGCATCTATCGTATGATTTCTAATTAATAATTTATGACAGTCATCCTCGCTACTTCGGTATCAAGAGTAAACAAGCTTCAAAAATGTTTGCAGCTGGTGAATCAAAGGGCTACTGAACTGGAAGATCCTGTTTGGCGAACAGGTACTCTGATCACCAAACAAAGAAAGAAGCTGAACAAAGTCTTGGTGGAGGTAGAGAAGCAAGAATTGGAAGGGGGACGGTTAATTCAAAGCCTCCAACTCCTAGAAATCTCCCTGGAGATGATGAAGGAAATACAGTGTGTTCAGCGTGAGGAAGTAGAAATGACAAGGAAGATGATGGAGAATTGGGAAGAAAGAGTGCAGGGAATAGAAGGTCAGTTGGGCATTGTAAGTATGCCAGCTACCTCGAGCATGTTTGGCGAGCTGTGGTTACTTAGATAATATGTTGTGTAAATATGTCCATTAGTATAATTTGAATTCCCAAGCTCTGAAGTCAAAAGTTGAAGATTGATACGAAATTTCAGCAGAGCCTTAACTTGATGGACTTTTGCCAACATGTAGACAGATGGAGACTTTGAGTTACGGCTCTGCCGAGATGTCGTATTAATCTTCAACATTTGACTTCACATGTTCCACTATGTTTTACTCACACTTAAATACTGCTCACCATCTTGTGACCGCATGGATGGACAGACCATGGATGGCTCTTCCTCTACAACCTTAGCCTCAAGCTGTCCAACCTTTGCCCTTGTACCTTGCATTCGCCAAACATTCTTATTCAGAACCACCAGGAAACTTTGCCGAAAACATCAGCATATGCACATCATGCCAAGAACTTATACTGCTTATTGACCATGCTTAAGAGCTTTGGAATGTGCATTATACTGATGGGCATATTTGTACAACATGTTATTTAAGTAACCATAGCTCGCTGAACATGCTTGAGATAGCCGGTGTACTTACAACACCTAACTGACCTTCTATTCCCTGCACTCTGAGATCCAATTAGCCAAAGTACAATATTCATCTTTTATCTCATTCCCATTGGTACTGGCCATCCCCACCATCCAACTCCCATCTATCTTGCCACTAGTGAGAATCGTCACTGAGCCATGATGGAGCCATGCTGACCAGGAGTTATGCTAGCTCAATCATGAATACATACAAACACTTACCTCTGAACACCATCAGATACAACGGAGAGAAATCAAAGACTACCCAAGATGCCCATTGACCAGCCAGCAAGGTAGGGACTAGTGAGGATGGCCAGTGAGTGATGACCAGGCGAGCAGCCAGTGGCCAGCTGGCAAGGGAGGAGTGTAAGGGTGGGCCAGCCAGTGGTGCACAGGTGAGCAGCAATTGGCCAGCTGGTGAAGAAGGGACTGGTGACCATGGGCCAGCCAGTGAGGGAGGGGGTGGTAAGGATCGGCCAACCAGTGATGCACAGGCAAATAATCATTGGTGGGTTGGCGAGGGAGGGAGTGGTAAGGATGGGCCAGCCAGTGGTGTACAGGGGAGTAGCCATGGGCCAGTCAGCAGGGGAGGGACTGGTTACCATGGGCCAATCGGTAATACATTGGCGGGCAGCCATGGGCCAACCGGTGAAAGAGGGGCTGGTGAGGATGGGCCAGCCAGTGGTGCACAGGGGAGTAGCCATGGGCCAGTTGGCGAGGGAGGGATTTTGTTACCATGGGCCAGTCAGTAATACATTGGCAGGCAGCCATGGGCCAACCAGCGAAAGAGGGGCTGGTGAGAATGGGCCAGCCAGTGGTGCACAGGGGAGTAGCCATGGGCCAGTTGGCAAGGGAGGGACTGGTTACCATGGGCCAGTCTATAATATGTACATATGTGAGCAGCCATCGGCCAACTGGTGAAGGAGGGACTGGTTACCATAGGCCAGTCAGTGATGCACAGGCAAGTAGCCATCCATCAGCCGGCAAGGGAGGCTTATTCATTTAATACTACCCTTTGGTAAGTCATGGGCCCACCGGCAAACCATGGACTAACACTTACTGGCCAGTCTGTTATTGAAACTAATTATTGTCCATCGGCTGGTGTGGGCTAGCTGGTGATTGGTGGGGAAATGACACATTGGCTGGCCGGTGTTTTACAGAAATTGCTACTACATGGGGTTGGAGAAGTGAACTGTAACAACTATGGCATCTTGGTGACCTTTTTGGTGGCCTCACTGCTTCTGCAGTTGGTTTGAGCACATGTACCCAGATAGGCATCATGGCTATAACCAGTCTTGCCAAACATTGTAGAGTTTGCTGCATATGTCTGAGTTGTCCCTGGGCTTTTTTAGCTTGACTTTTTACTACCACAGATCCATGTTGATCATGTCTTGTCATTCAAGTTACCACAGCAATCAAGTGGGCACATAGATGTTATCTTGATGAAGACACACAAAGACTTGAAGATGCCAGTGGGCAAGTATCTGTGGTGACATGAAACTCATGTGGTGTTGGTATGGTCAGTATACCATTGTACATGCTCAGCACAGGCTCACTGAACCCCTCAAATAAGGGCCATAACCCAGAGCTTCAAGTTCTCATTGACATCCAGAACAATAATAGTGGTGCCTTGGAAGATGGGTGAGCAATAGTTGTAGCCATGCAAGAAGGGCTTAAAGAGAGTATGAGGCTGTCAACATGGGTTGCTGTGATGCATGCAGGTAGTCCATCTGATTCACTTGCATCCAAGATGTAGGCAGTGCCAGTGGGTCCACTGGGTGAGAACTTCATGAGACAGCTGGATATGCTTTGACTATCATGCTGGCACTGTTGATGTCCATGGCCATGTCCCATTCCTCCCACCTGAGTCATCTATGCTCACAGTTGGTACATGTGTGCTCATGTGCTTGGCTGAGAATGGTCTTGAGGTGCTTGGTGTTTGCATTCTTTGTGGAGGCAACATTCTTGAAGGGGCAGGTGAGGTGGAGAAAGGTGAGTTGTTCCACATAGTATACTACCCATACAACCATAACAACCTGTATACTGGCTGTAGTGATCACTGTACCATACCATCAAAGATGTACATTGTCGATATCTGATAGATCATTGCATTAATGTTGATAACTTGAAGGTGCTCAGGCTGTGAATACAAATCACAACCAGGATTGGCAAGAAGTTTCCACAGCCCAGCTGGTGTGAAAAATGTGACATTACACTGGGCTGCACAGCCACCGGCACAACTTGAAGGTAGTACTACTACTATGACCTTGGCAGGCTGCCACTTGAAAACCTGTATGATCTGTGCAAAACCTGTGTGATCTGTAGGGCCATGCCTCTGTTCCAAAATTGGTGTTTTACTGATAAAGACCCCACACACAGCAAATATGCTAGATTTGATCCACTCCAATCTCTGTGGACCATTCCCTATTTGAACCCCACATATAAAGCTTCACTTTGTCATCTTCCTGGATGATCACATGCACATCATCAATGTTCAGCTGCTCACTACCAAGGACCAAGCATTGGACATGTGGCAGATCATCAAGAACTTGTGGGAGAACCATGCAGAGTGCAGGGTTAAGGTGTTTCATTCTGACAATGGTGGAGAGTTCCTGAGCATGGAATTTACAGAAGCACTGGAGGATGCTGGAATCAAGAGACAGCTGGCAGCACCTTATGCTCATCAGCAGAATGGTAAAGCCAAGTGGGTGATACAGACCCTTGAGGGCCATTCTCTTGCTATGCTCAAGGCTGCTGGTCTACTCTTGACCCTCTGGGGTGAGGCCATCCTTACTGCTGCCTACCTATGGAACTGTACTGAGTCCACAGTCCTTCCACCTAGAAAGACACCCTATGAGATGGTTAACAACAAGAAACCTGACCTGTCCAACCTCCATGTGTTCAGATTGTGATGCTGTGCATGTATTCCCACTGAGATGCAGAGTAAGCTCAAACTGAAGTTATGTTGGGCGCTCTTCATGGGCTATCCAGAGGGGGTGAAGGGCTATTGCTTATGTGACACTGCCAGTGGTGCCTTCTTTGTTGGATGTGATGTCATTTTTGATGAGGACTTCTGAAACAACCCTAAATCAGGTACAAGTTGTATTTCAGGTTGTCACTGAATATCAACTGAGGATGAGAAGTAAGGAATCAGGCTTAGTCTTGGAAGTAGGGGAAAACTCCAAGAGAACTAAACTGGAGGATGTCCAGTGAAGTCCCAAGGTTTATATACTATTCATTTTGTGTGTACATGTTTGTATCAGATCTACCAATACAAATATATATGTGCATATAGGAGTGATGGAGATTAAAGGCATGAGTCATAACATGAGTCAAGCATAGCCATGAAATGGAAGAGCGGAAATGAATAACATGATGCAACTGCATGTGGTGGCAGAATGGAAGAGAAGAAAGGAAGTGCACAGCATGGAGATGAATGTGGGAAGAATATAACTATAAAAGGATAAATGCATTCATTAGAGTTAGAGTGACTCAAAGTGTGTTGCAATGACTGATGGCATAGCCTGCATTAAGAAGTCAAGTGATAAACAAGTCATGTGACTTTTGAAGATGAAAATAAGTTAAAGTCAAAACGAAAGGAGACGTCATATGGATAAATAGACATTGAATGGAGCAAACCGTAACAACTTCAGGGGTACTGAGGATGAGGAGGATGAGGACAAAGATGAGCCTGTGCTGCCCTTGCCCCCCCCTCCCACATCCACCTCTCCAGCAGATGTGGTCACAGTGCCTGGAACACCTGCTGTGTCTGTCCTTGCTCCTCCTATGGTGATGCTGCCTCCTAACCCCCTTTGCAAGTCCAGTCACATATAGAACATGACTGAGGCTGGTAAAACCTATGCTGAGGAGCATGTGGCCATCAAGGCCCATCTGGATGATCTTCATGATAGGCATGTGCTTGTTGCAACTCAGGGGGTATGGTTAGATGATTTGGGCCACCCTGCTTCAGTAGAGGGGGTGATAGGCAATGAGGTCATGGATACTAACTCCCTGGGAGCCATTGAATTGAACAATGACATCCCAGACATTGTGGCAGACATTGCTATTGGCAAGCAAGCTCATATCATTGAAGAGCAAGCTCATATTGCCATCAGAAGCAACAAGTGTTGAGATCCCTCCACCAATATGTCCATTCTGCCAGCCACATAGGAGGAGGCCTTGCTGCAACCTGATTACAAACTATGACTCACAGTGATGAAGACAGAGCTACAGACCATGAAAGGCATGATTGTATATGAGATCACAGAGCTACTGGGATGTTGCAAAGCAATAGGATGCTGCTGGGTTCTTGAATTTAAAGATGACAACAAAGGAGGCTCAGTATACAAGGCACAACTCATTGCTCAAGGCTTCTCACAAGTCCCAGGGATTGACTACAGCACTATATTCACTCCAATTATCAAACCAGCAACTGTCCATTTACTCACTGCACTTGGCTGTCAACATAACTGTGAAATCAACACCTTTGATGCAAAAAGAGCATTTCTATGGGACATTCTCAAGAAAGAGATCTACATGTGTCAACTGAAGGGATTTGAGCAAGGTGATTGGAGGAAGTCCATGTGGCTCATGCTACACTCTATCTATGGACTGAAGCAATCAGCACTCAAATGGTATGAGCAGGTCTGTACTATGGTGTCAGACTTGGGATTTGTTTGCACTGAGTTGGACCATGCATTGTTTTATTACAATGGCAAGGATGATCTCACCACTGGTGTTACTAACCTCATGCTCAGTGCCTCACCTATGAAGGTCAAATGTCTAATTAAATGGCATGTCAACAACAGAATGGGTGTCTCAAACTTGCACTCCTTTCTCGAGAGGGTAAAAAGAAGAATTGCAGAGAAGTTTGACATTAAGGACTTAGGGCCAGTGTCAAAATACCTGGAAGTATAGTTTGAACAGGACAGGAAAACTTGTCAACAGTGGATGCACCAGGATGAGTACATCAGCTTTTTTCTCCAGGAGTATGGACTGTCTGATTGCAATCCCATTTGCCTTCCTGCTGACCCTAAGGCTCCCTTTGGAGATCCTGCAGCCTCCTACCTGGGAGTCACAAACCTGCCCTTGTCCTACCTCAAACTAATTGGGAAACTCATATACCTCTCCATCAACACATGACCCAACATCGTGTACATATGTAGTCAACTCACTTGCACAATTCAATGCCAATTCCTTTCCTTGTGAAACAACCCAAACAAGATACAATGTGTACCCCAGGTTGTCACAGAGTGTCAACTAGGAAGAAGGGATAGTGAAGAGAAATCAGGCTCAGTCTTGGAAGTAAGGAAAACTCCAAGAGAACTAAACTGGAGGATGTCCAGTGAAGTTTCGAGGTTTATATACTATTCATGTGTTTATGCATATTTACATCAGATCTACTGATGCATAACATATATGGTGTGATGGAGATTAAAGGCATGAGTTATAACATGTGTGTGCATAGCTGTGGAATGGAAGAAGCAGAAATGAATGACATGATGCAATAGCAAGCTGTGGTAGAATGGAAGAAAAGAAAAGAAATGTGCATGGCATGGAGATGAATGTGGGAACAATATAACTATAAAAGGATAAATGTGTCCATTAGAGTTGTGAAGACTCAGAGTGTGTCATGTTGGCTGATGACATAGCCTGCAACAAGAATAGTTGACAGGTAAGTCAAGCTGTAAGTCATATTGATGTCATGTGACCCCATCACATGATCTAGTCACATGACTTTGAAAAGAAGAAATAAATGTGGAGTGTGGAGTGGGTGGGCATAGAGTGGAAGCAAACCATAACACCTTGCCACTTTGCAGCCAGGCAGAGAGTGCTTTGTTACCTGGCAGGAATGCTCAACCACCATCTTCACTATGGTGCTGAAACAGAAACTCCTGAGCTTCACACATACACAGATGTGAGCTGGGCAAATGAGGCTGGATGTCACTCTGTATCAGGCTATGCCTGGTTTTATGCAGATGGACTAATCTCACATGTGTCTGAAAAACAAATGATGGTAGTTGTTGTGCTTGACCCAGATAGGAGCGAGCATAGCCTTTCAAGTGACCATAGGGAGTCAAAGAGATCATGACAAGTGATAGAACTGAGGAAAGGGATTCTACAGAAAAGAGGATAAAAATAAAGATCCCAAAGGATAGGGGATAAGATCCTAAGGGTGATGAGGGCTGGGGTGACAGGGATGAGGGTTGAAAGGGCAAGGGGGAGAGGGATCAAAGGATCTGGGGGTCTAAGGATTCAAGAAGGGGGCAGCAATGAGACAGGGATGACCCAAAGGGTGGTGAGATAGGTGAGGAAGGTGAGGAGGGCTGCCAAGACCAGGGATGCTGAGAAGATCAGGAAGGCCTGAAAGGCCAGGAGAATAAGGGGTATGGAGAGTACTATGGGAAGTACTATCAAGGTCAAGGGGTCCATGGAGGACAGGGGAGAGGCAAGGAGACAAGGGGACAAGGAGATAATGGAACAAAGGGATGAGGGGACGACAATGGTTAAAGTATGAAAGAAAGATCAGAATAAGGAGTCTACTAGGCACAGTAGGATTTAAGTAGGATCCTCAAAATGAGGGCAGGCAAGGGATTGCTACCAGGGTGAAGGGGAAATGTAGTATGGTAGGTCAAAGGGTTGCCATAAGGGTCAAGGGGGAGCAGTAGGATAAAGGGCTGAAATATGACTTGATGGCTATAGACAGGGGCAAAGGAAATACAAAGAACAGGGACATACATATAATCATACCAAGTGTTTGAAGGGAGGTGATCATGGGTCATGGGTTAATTGGAGAGAGAGGGAGAGAGATAAACATAGCTGTTATTTGGTAACAGCAGGAAGAAGGCCTAAAGGGGCCAGTTACAGGTGAAAGGTTTAGAGTAGGAGGCGAAGGTGCAAAGTAAAGCCAAGAGGAAGGGGAAGGCATCTAGGAATGAGCAAGGGGGCCTAGCAAGGCTAACTAGTCAATGGTAATGACTAGTGCAAAGTTTTGAGATGTAGCCAAGACAAGTGAAGACTTGGCAAGGCAAAACAAAGGAAAAAGAAAAGACAACAATGAAAATGATGAATCGTAACAGTAGCCTTGTCCTCCACCAAGGTGGAATACATGGCAGTCACCCATGTCATTCAGGAGGGCCTCTGGCTTAAATCCCTCTTCACTGAACTCTCACTTTCATTCCAGATCTCAATTAAAGTTTTTCTTGACAACACTGGAGCCATTGCACTCTCCATGGTGGCAAAGTTCCATCAATGCACAAAGCATATCAACATTTGATACCACTTCGTTTGGAAGCACGTCAACAATGGCACATTGCATTTAATCTGGTTACCTACCTACAAAAATATAGCAGATATCCTTATGAAACACCTACCAAGGCCCATTTTCTCCAAGCTTTCTGTGGCTCTCAATTTAGTGGCCTCCTGAAGGGGGTATGTTGAACTTACTCATCTTATTCACTTGGCTGCCCCATATCTTGCACCATCTTGCACTCATCTTGTAGCACCTTGCAAACTTCACTTGTCTTACCACATTCATTGTGTTATGTAATTTTGTAGTGCTAGGATGCACATCACCTGGTCAACATTTTTCCTCAGTGCTCTCACACTCTTGTATTTGCTGAGATATGTTGACTGGCTAGACTCATATTGTTTCATGCTCATACAGTAAGTACCTAGTTATCTTGTCTAGATACTAATATAAGTGCTCTCACACTCTCATGTTCACTGAGTTATCTCATCTAGCTTGATCAGGTTGCACATACACATGGGTTGTCCAGTGGTGTGTATCGGAATTGACACTATTCTGATGGTGCAGAGAACAGCAAAGGAAGTGGAGTGTGGAGAAAACTCACCCTGGTGGGAGTGTTGGTCTAGTGAGGGAGTTGATGAAGATAAGAGGCTAGACTTGACTAGTGCTGATCAAGGGGGTAGACAGAGATAGCAAAAGACAATGAAGAGCCAATGAGAAGCTTAGAGATCTGACTGGAGAGTGGAAAGAGGTCTGAAGTGAACTAAAGATTATAGAGCCTGAAGGGCTCTCTACTTATACATCACTGGTATAAGGTTAGAACTGAGTCTAAAAGATATAATGGAAATACTTTTAGCCCATGGGCTTCCATTGGTAGAAAATGTATTGTATGATCTACCATATAAGGTGTCAACCCTGTACCCTGACAGGTGATGTGAGAAACCCTTGTACTCTGGGTCAAGGGCTTAAACATATCCATAGCAGTGGTGTCTGGATCCAAGGGTTGAAGGTATGACCTCATAATGACGTATATAATATGTAACATCACTGGTCTAGGCATATGACATCAGTGAGTCTAGCCTGTGTCACATGACAATGGTCATATGACAACCCAAGAATATGAGTAGCATATGAAAAGGATAATATGGTAGAAAGAATAATTAAGAAATAAACCATATTTCCGACACTCCCCTTCGATATTCATGTTTCTTTGGGCATAGGATAAATGATGAGAGTGAGATGTTTCTGATTGTCTTCAAATTTCTACCATGTCAGATTCTTCATAAAGATATCTGCAATCTGCTTATCAGTTGGAATGTAAAAGAGTTTGATAACTCAGTCTGTAACACATTCCCTGATATAGTGGAAGGGTATAGCAATATGCTTTGTTCATCCTTCCTGTGTGGGATTGGAGGCAAGAAATTTAGCACCTTGGTTGTCTGCATAGAGCACAAATGGAGATTGGTGGTATAATAGTTCAGAGAACAATGACTGAATCCAATGAAGCTGTTATGGTTTTTTACCCATAGCAATGGAACTCCAACCAAGGACGCTACTCTTCAAGAGGCCTTGAAGATGACGAACAAGTTGAGGTCAATGTCGGCGATGTCGACGACAAGAGAGATAGTGTGGAAGTGAGCAGTACGAGGACAACTAGTCCAAGGAATGAGAAGTCTACCAAGATCTCTTAAAGAGCAGAGAACCTTGGGTATGATCGAGTCAAGAGCCCATCTGGGGCGTAAGGCTGGGGATTGTCCATTATGAAGGGGAAATGGTAGCCGCAAGTTGTGATTGTCGAATACGATCTGGTAATACAATGGCAGTGCCATGAGAGGTGAAGGGAAAGTTGTGGTGACACCAGGTCACAAAACCATAACATTACCTCCAGTTCACATCTGAAGTACCATCTCAGATACATACATCGTCAGTTACTATGGGGTAGGTGACATCTCAGATGTCGTCTAGGTCCAGGGGAGATGGGTCCTGGATGAGAGCAAGCGAGGGTGGATAGTGCTCGTCGAGGGGGTGGAGGATAGGGGAATCCTCAGCAAGTGGAGCCAGCAGGAAAAGAGGCTCAAGGGGAGGGGTAGGGGGGATCCAGGGGATGGGATCCAGCCAGTCCGAGACGTCAGTGAAGACCAAGTTGCTAGTGGTCAAGGAAGGGGAAGGAGGGGTGGTTCCTTCATCCATAGAGTTGTTTGACCAGGGCTCTGTCCAGTGGTGCCATAATATGATGAGCATGATGGTGATGGCAAAGGTGAGGGTGCACATGGTGATGAGTGCAGTGATCATGGTGGTAGGAATGGAAGGCAGGGGTGCACAGGTCCAAACCTTTTAACTGCAGGGTTTCCATTCAGGAAGATCCATACATCAATTAAGAAGTCAATCTCTGATGTGGGCACAGAGTTGAAACTTCAGCGAAGTTTCTGGTGAAACACTTGTTTCAGGTTGCTGATCCACATGTTAAGTGCAATTAAGGGCTCATGTGAGTCATCCATGGGTGATCTGTTTGGTGGGATCAGAGGGTACTGACAGGCAGCTTGAGATGGGCAAGCGAGTCCTTTGTTGTCGGAAATTATAAAGCCATTGAGAGGCTACTGAGAAACCGTCTTGGTCAAATCCTTTTGGTACAAAGGTCTCACTGTGGGTCGACAAGGGTGGTGTATTTTAGGCCATTCCAGGCTTGAAGTGAGAATTTTTTTTTGTTCCTAGATTCTCCGATAGACAGTTTTGGTCCCATGTCTAGGGGAACGCAGGACAGATGTTCGCAAGGGGTGAACCAGCATGGCAATCTGTCAACAAAAACTACTGGGGAACACCTTTGTTTCTATGAGAACCTTTTGATGGGTTCAAGATATGAAACTCCTTGTTTCATCAGCATAGTTTAATGACATAGGATGGTCAACTTCATGGAGACATGGCACAGTCTGTCTCGATGTCCAGGGTGAGTCTGAGAAGGTCCTCGAGGCGAGTTGTGCGACAGAGGAATCTTTTGTTTGATTTCTTATAGGCCATCAACACTAGTTAGGATTGCCCATTAGTGGGTGGGGTCCAGAAACCAGGTGGACAGAAACCATGTCCAGGGTCCAGATTGTCACATTCATATGTGACAAGAATGATGTAGCACTTGCTACGAGAAACCAAGGAGTGGAGAAAGGGGGAAACTCAATGAGAACCAAAGAAAAGGAGTGAGGGTGAACCAAAAACAAGGTGAAAAGAAGAAAATTTGCCAGGCAAGTTTGCCAGACAACCTGCAGATGGATTGCCTGGGTAACCAATGGTCCAGTTACCACTGGGTCCAGCCCGGTCAGTGGTTGGCCAGGGAGTGGCTGACTGGGTATTGCCAAGGTCAGAGTTCACGGGGACTCGAACTGTGTTCACCCAGTTCCCATGGCCGGCACATTTCTGTTGGTCCACCAGGGGGCAGTGTGAACCAAGTCACCAGGGGTGTTGTTTTCCTGTTGGATCCGTGGGTCCAGGCAGTGTCCAACATGGTTTGGAGTAGAAGGCAATCTACTCCTCCACCCTCCTTTCAACCTTCTGTTAGGAAATCTAGCTGATAAGCTACCCTCCCGCTTGCAGGCAAGAAGGCCCCCACGAAAAAAATTGGGGGGAGACGGGGTGTGAACATTTCTTACTGGACCTGTTCTGAGGGTCGGTCATGATGAGCCAATCCTTTGATTATGACTGGGAGAAGTCTGAGCTTTGGGATGATGTGTGGATTAGGCGAATTCTGGTACTTGGTATACTTCGTGATTCTTTTGTTGAAACATCACAAACATCCAGTGGCTGTCCCGGTGGACTTGATCAGAGTCCGGTGGGTATTTCCAAAAGTAGGCAGTTTATGGCTCATTGCCCAGGAGGGGTTGGTATTGGTAGATCATTTGTTGAATAAGCTGTTTGCATCTGGTGTCATATTCCTGGTTGACTAGTATACAGGACACCTACCACCTTGCGGTGTTAGATAAGTGGTGTGGGTCATCCCACACTTTTTCTCTAGTCTATCCCCAATGATCAGCTTGTAATCCAGGGCCATTTGATTGCATGATCTTCAGGAGGTGCCCTATGAGCCCTTCCTTCCAAGGAGTACCTCAGGTGGACGTCGTTCCGAGGTGGCTTAGCAAGAGCCAATTCCCTTTTTTGTCCTGTGGGTTGGAAATGCCATGTCCTTTGACCAACCCTCCTTTCAGCATTCTATCTTTGGTGGTCCTCTTGGACCGTCAACTTGGGTGAGGAAATTATCTTGTCAAAGACCCTTCCTGTAAGAAATTGGGGATGTCGTCGATCCTCCGATGCAGCATGGGGTGTGATGGTCCAACAGGGTGCTCATCCAACTGTGGAGGAGTATCCATCATGTTCATAGGGGGGTGTCCTAGAATCTTTGTTTGGTGTTTGGTTAATTACTCTGAAGACCATTCAATGTAGTTTAAGGTCGGTTGTGGACCACCTATATGTAGACCAGTGACAGTTTTATGACTTGACAGTCATTGGGCCTCCTCCATTCTTCCATGGTTCCTTGTTGACACCTTTTGTTTATTAACATCTTTTGTTATGGATAAACCTTGGAGGTAGGCATCAAGGTGGTAGTTTAACGTCATCCTGGACGTCTTCACAGTTTATCGTCATGCTGGATGAGTTGACAGTTTAATGTCATGATGGATGTCTTTGACAGTTTAATGTCATGATGGATGTCTTTGACAGTTTAACATCGTGACAGACATCCAGCATGGTGTGTTGCAGTCAGAGCTCGGTTGAGTCCACTGAGCTCTGTCAAGATCCATTCTCGGCAGGGTTTGTTGAATGAGGTGTTGGCTACCTGTACTCTTGGGTTACTGGGGTCTCCTCAGTGGAAGGGGCAACGATGCGTGATGACCCATTCTTCTCTGTCAAATTGTCTGTACTCTATGACCAGCAGGCAGTCACAGTTCTCACATGTCTCTTTTTCTCTGCAGTGGGGGCAATAGTTGGTCTCAGGGGAGGCAGCATCCATCTGCCATCCGTCAGGGGGATGGGGAGGCCATGCTTCCTGAGATCCTACCACTTGGAGGAAGGCTCTGTCTGCCATCTCCTCGAGGTAGTGAGCCTCAGTGTTACAGTTTTACCTGCAACACTGGGACTCCAACCAAGGACACTACTCTTCAAGAGGTCTTGAAGATGACAAACAAGTTGAGGTCAATGTCAGCGACAACGACAACAAGAGAGATAGCGTGGAAGCAAGTATACGACAACGACCTGGTTGAAGGAACCGAAGAGTCTACCAAAGATCTCTTGTTGAGTAGAGAACCAAGGGTATGAATGAGTATATTCAGATTAGAGATACATTCAAGCTCAGCTCAAACTTATATACAAGTACGTTAGTTTAGGGCTGGTCTAACCTGATATGGTAATAGGAATCTAGGGTAGGCATAACCGTGTCCGAGATGCATCGTGTTGCATGTCACATGATAACTGGGAGAAACCGGAACAGGTATAGTAGGATCAAAGATTGGATGATCTAGGATCATCGAGGCTATCCTGTTAAGGGCAGGCGTCGGAGTCTACAATCCAGAGGCTGTATCTCGGGTAATGACGGATCACCGAGGCAGGTATCGGGGCATGTAGGATCAACAAGGCAATGCTTGGGAGATCTCGGATCTGTGGGATGATGAGCCACAGCCCAACCATGGGGAGTTGGATCAGGGATGATCCAGGGAACTTCCAGGGAAGATCCAATCCTTGTGTAGCATGGAAACACTATGTCTGGGGGAATGTCCAGTCGATAGGTGAGATCCCTTGGAGTCCTTATGATGAAAGGGAACTCATCATTCATGGGAGAATGTCCAGTCTGAGTCAAGAGCCCATCCTAGGTGTAAGGCCAGGGATTGTCCATTATGAAGGGAAATGGTAGCCGTGAGTCTTGATCATTGAGTACGATCTGGTAATATCATGGCAAAGCCATGAGAGGCTAAAGGGGAAAGTCGTGGCACCACCAGGGCATGTGGTCGTGGGAAGGTCATGGGTGACACAGGTCACAAAACCATAACACTTGGTCTTGGTGTTCCAAGTGTTGAGAGCCTGGACCGTGAGAGAAGAGGGGTTGTTGAGGGATGAGAAGGGGAGTGGGTCCTTGTCTGGGAGGATGGGTTGTTGAGTGAGAGAGACAAGGGCGGGTGGGATGACTGGGAGTATGGGGGACATCAAGTCCTCCATTACAACATGAGGAGTCCTTGTTTGTTGCTGTCCTTTCTTCTTTGGAGGAGAGCGGTCTGACGTGCTTTGTGGATGCTTTCTTGTTGAGCATCCTTTCTTCTTACAAATGAAGCAGCAGTTCTCTCTGTAGCAGCAGGCTCGTTCTTCAGGGGTGAGGGAGACAGTCCTTCTTTCAACATTCTTGGGTTCCCGTTGACGTCCTCAAGTAACTTCGACAAAGTCAGAAGGGTCACCTTCCTAGTACAACATAGAGGGACACAGGGTTGGTGACATTGAGGGTGATGGAAGTCTGGAGAGGGGAGGATCTGAGCGGGGTATACCTGTTGTTGAACATCCTGTCTTTGTCCAACAATGATGACAGTGGCCAGCTGGGTGAGGTGCCAATCGATGGCGATGAGGTCCAGCCAAGTGTTGGTGACTTGCTGGGCAGGCTAGGATGGTAGAGGGGACCAGTCCTACTGCAACAAGGGGAACAGTGACCAAGGAGAGAGAGGTAGGGTTGAACAACACCTAGCATCTATAACCTGAATCTTTTGTTATGGTTTTTTACCTGTAGCAATGGAACTCCAACCAAGGACGCTACTCTTCAAGAGGCCTTGAAGATGATGAACAAGTTGAGGTCAATGTCAGTGATGTCGATGATGAGAGAGATAGTGTGGAAGCAAGCAGTATGAGGACAACTAGTCCAAGGAACGAGAAGTCTACCAAGATCTCTTAGAGAGCAGAGAACCTTGGGTATGCCAGTGATCGAGTCAAGAGCCCATCTGGGGCGTAAGGCCAGGAATTGTCCATTATGAAGGGGAAATGGTAGCCGCAAGTCATGATTGTTGAATACAATTTGGTAATACAATGGCAGTGCCATGAGAGGTGAGGGGAAAGTTGTGGTGACACCAGGTCACAAAACCATAACAGAAGCTGCTTAGCTGCCTCAGTCATGCCAACATATTCAGCTTCTGTGCTTGACAAGGTCACCTTCTGCTGTCATTGTGATAGCCAACTGACTATGCCATTTGTAAGGAATATTGTGTAACCTGTGGTAGACCACCTGGTCTCTGGATCTCCTGCCCAATCAGTGTCACTGTATGAAAGGAAACCAGCATTGCTGTTCCCATCATACTCTAGACAGAGGTCTCTGGTACTAGCCAGGTAGCAACAAATGTACATCGCTTTGTCTAGGTGTTCCTGCGTAGGATTAGCAGAGAACTGTGACATCTTGATTACAGAGTAGGCAAGGTCAGGTCTTTTTCCAAGCATAATGAATAACAATGATCCAATGACCAATTGGTATTGACTGCAGAATGAAGCATCGGGTTCACCTGTTGAAGCTGTAGGGACATAACCACTGGGAAGTTGTGTTTGAGCTAGCTTGCAGTTCTTGAGCTTGAATCATTTGACAAGCTTGTTTGCATATGTCACTTGATCCAGCCTCAGGGTTTTCATCTTGTGATCCCTGGTAATGTGCATGCCCAAGTACTCCTTGGCATCACCTAAGTCCCTAGACTTCCAGCACTTCATGAACTCCTATTTCTTCTCCAGGGTGTAGGAGTGTGAGCTACCCATGAAAAGGGTGTCATCAACATAAACAATAATGACAACTATGTCACCATTCTTGAAGTGAATATAAACTCCTGGATCAGAATGTGAATGGGTGAAGCCAAAATCCAGTAAGGTTTTGTGCAGTGCCTTGTTCCATTGTAGGGGAGCCTGCTTGAGCCCATGTATGGCTCTCTTCAATCTACAAACCTTTTTCTCATGTCCTTTTGCTCTGAAACCTTCAACTTGTTCCATGTAGATCTCCTTGTCAAGCTCTCCAAATAGAAATGTGGTCTTGACATCTAGTGCTGTGATTTTCCTATCTTCTAGAGCTGCTAGAGCTAGGAGAAGCTATATGGTTTCAAACCAGGCTACTGGTGAGAAGGTTGCTTGTAAGTCTATCCCAAATACTTGGGTAAAGCCTTTAGCAACAAAGCATGCCTTATAGCAGCCATCGCTTTTCTTGGCAAAGACCCATTTTTCTTTTATGGGAGTATGATTTGGTGGTAGATCCACTAGATCCCAGACTTTTCTGTCTATAATGGATTTAAATTCATCCTTACACACATCTTTCCACTTAGCCTGGTCTTCTTTTGGGAATTTTGCTATATCCTGGAAGTGCTTTGGTAAGCCCATGGCTTCTGCCGCATTGAGTAGAACAGTGAAAAACTGAGTAGAATAAAGATCACCTAATCCTGTTATGCTAATGTATAGAACCTAGTCAGAGCACACACTCAAGTGTAGTGCGAAGACACAGAGAAGTCCCAGGGTCTTGCTATGACAAAGCAGAAGCTTAATCACTTGCAGAATGACCAGATTCTAGCAAGTATATTGCATAGAACTAGATGCTGAATCATGTACAAGGGTGAAGTTGTTGAATGATAGAAGTAGTATTTGGCATACTTGTATAATTGTTCACACATTCACTGTACTTAAGTACAAACTCAGCTGAGCTGAGTTCCAATCACTTCTTGATCCCCAACCACTACATTCTCAACTACCTCACTTAGTCAGCAGGTAAGTATGCTTTGCATAACTCTAGCCAATACATGTGCTAGTTCAACAGGTTATGAGCCCTGGTTGTGCTTAAGTGCATAGTGGTTTTCCAGTGAGTTCTGTGCATATGTTATGATATACCATATTTTCAAACATTTTTTAACTTAGCACATTCGCGCACTACTTTACATCCTTCAGACTTTGAAGTCATGTGATGTGCACGTGACCATGGGAAACTACATGTGACCTATGGTCTAGACAAACACGATGCACACACACCTTATTAATTTCCACTTCTCTTTCCCATCATCATTCTTCTTCTCTCACGAACTCTTCTTTTATCTATCTAAATCCAGTAGTTGTTCCCATGAACCCTATGGTCTGTGCACCATCCTGTAACATATATAAAGTAGCTGTACTCGACTGGACTCCCCAGTCTAATCCATTTGTCACTTGCGACCTATGTCCTTGCGAGCTGATTAAGGAAGACCGCCTCGTCTTACTTCTTAACCTCTGCTTTCTCTATCCTCATTTGGTTTGGTGTAGCCCCAGTAGAGTCTCGCCAGTGTTCGCTCGAGTCATCTCGCAACACTTGGATTAGACTTCATACACTGCCCAGACTCTAGGGCCAAAGAGAACCCACTGGTGTTTTCCAGTTTTCATTTTCTTTACGTTCGCTGCTTTAGAACATGGGGCAGTACCCCAAGCTTTTGTCTCGATAGTTAGAAACCTTCTCAGTCCCTCCATTGAGGTGATAGCTGCATAAGGGTCGTGCCTTATTTGCGAAGAGCGATACGGGAACCACAGCCATCGTGCTGCCTGTAGCCGAGCTTATATCGTCTCGTTAGTCCCTCAAGTGATTGGGGAGGTAGAGGGTCAGTTTTTAATTTTTTACGTTAGTATATGTGCCAGTTTGTTCCTAGGCTTTGCGGACCCCAGAGAACTTGTTATGAAACCTTGTGGAGAAAAAGGTACTACCTCCGGTCGAAAGTTTATTTTTTTAGATCTTCTACTTGCCGCATCCCTCGAGCTTGGTTGAAAGATACCTCGCAGTAAGGATTAAGCTGGCTTGCATTCGCACGAATCGAGTAGTGCAACAACCCCGACCGGTACAACCTCCTACTGCTCCAGAAGCTCCTCCTCCTCCTCCTCCTTCCCCCCCCAAGAAGCACATCCCTTATACAGAAAGATATTCCAACGCCCAACTCGCACTCTTCCGTTACGTACAGCTTCAATGTAACAGACGTCGCAACAATTACTTCTCAGACTCCTTTTTCCTCCAACACCGTCGCCCCCCCACTTCTCACTAAAAAATGACATCCATTGACATCGACGATCTCATCAACCACCTTGACGCGCTCGCCTTGAGCAAGGAGCGCTCAAACATTTCCAAAAAAATCGTTGACCCCGGAAACTGGGATGGCGACCACGCCAAGTTTCGTCCATGGTGGATCAAGCTTCGACTCTGGGTCGATGCACAGGATTGGAAGGACAACCACGTCCGCACAGTTGCAGTCCTGTCTCGATTCGAGAAAAAAGCTGAGGGCTTTGCTCAGATCACATTAGAACAATACTTGGCAGAAGAAGAAGAAGAGATCCCAATAGCGGCAGGATCCACCTTGACCATGCCGAAAGGCATTGTAGCATGGCCCAAATGGGCTGATCTCCAAATAGAGATAAAGGAGTACTTCCAAATAGAGGTACTGGCTCACGAGAGCCCCAAAAAGCTACAAGCCTTGAGGCAAGGGTTGAGACCCATAGATTTGTTCATTCAGGAGTTCATTGTCCTGACCAAGGAAGCAGAGATTGGATGGGACTTCACCATCGAACTGCTCAAAAAGGCTGTTGATTACCACATCTACTACCAGGCAAAGATGATGGGCAAGGAATCAGACAGCTTTTCCGAGCTCTGCAAAAACTACCGAGCAATCGGTAGAAACTTTGAACAGATCGCAATCGAACATGGTCCGCCCACTCGCCCCACCCCTTCTTCATATCGTCCTCAGTTTGCACCTTGTCCTCCGCAGCCTTACGGCCAACAATATTATCCACCCCCGCCATGACCTCCTCTGGGTAACCACTCCCGTTTCACTCCCACCGGTACGCAGCCGGGTAGAGGAGCCCCAATGGAAATAGATGCACAGCAAGCTGTACCTCCATCCTGGCCCAATACCTGTACTTGTTACGGTTGCAACAAGGTTGGCCATATATGGCCTGATTGCTCTCAGAACCCTAATCGGAGAGCCCCGCGACTGCCGCAGACACGGCAACAATATCTTTGGGATTATGAAACAGGTGCTTTTGTGCCTGCTGCACCTTACCAGCCGCCAGTGCAGCATGCCCAGCACCAATATGGTCGTCCCCTTCCCCCTCCTCCAAACACCGCTCCCGTTCTGTCCGCTCCCCCGGTTGTCGCTCAACAAGCGGCAACACTGTCCTTCTATTTGGCAGAAGCCGAAGCCTTCTACAGAGACAAGTTCGAAGTAGAAGCCAGGCAGAAGGCGGCCTCTTCTTTAAATTAAATAAGTCTGTGAACGATGAGGGTGTTCATGGACTGGACAATTACATTTCTCCTTCTGTTTCTCTCTCTTCTTGTAATATTTCCACTGATCTTGTTGACTGTGATGAGTCCAATTTTCCTGTATGTACTCTGGACGATCTTCTTGGCAATATTATTCCCCATTCCGAAAGAGCGACTCAACAAAGTGTGAGCATGGTGCCAGAATTAAAACAAAGCATGCTTAATTCTCTTGTTTGCCAAGTAAGAAATTCTCCTATCTATAAATCCCTCAATTCTTCCACATTTATTTCTATTCGCGCAAGCATGTTGTCATTTGGTGGTGAAATGTCACTTGAGACACGTGTACTGAATTATGAAGATGGAAGTTGGCGATCTCGATCGTTTAAGTCCCTTATAGATTCAGGCACATCCCACACTTTTATTGACAAGGACTATGTTCTCTCTCATGGTATTCCTACTTATAAAATTGCTAACCCTATTTCGGTGAAAAATGCTGACAGCTCTAACGGAGCAATAGGCCAAGTAACCCACGCTGTCACTTTAATTATTGGGATTACCGGCCATTATGAGGTCCTGGAAGCCTATGTATCAAAACTAGGAACCCACCACCTCATTGTCGGTTACGATTGGCTGGCTCGGCATAATCCCACTATAGACTGGGTCTCTAAAAATATTTTTTTTCCTCGCTGCACACCCTACTGTCGTATTATGGGTGATGGACCTTTCAACAAACCTATCAAACTTATTTATAACCGTAGTATAGAAGAAGGACTCGAGGAAAAGGTGCCTGAAACCTACCATGACTTCCTTGATGTATTTTCCAAGAACGAATCCGAAAGAATGCCAGAATGAAAACACTGGGATCATGCGATAGATCTAAAACCAGACTTCGCACCCAAAAAGGGCAGAGTAATTCCTTTATCGGATGTGGAAATGGACAAAGTACGCACATTCATTGGAAAAGAACTCAAAAAGGGTTATATTCGCCCATCAAAGTCTCCTCAAACGGCACCAGTATTCTTTATACCTAAAAAAGACGGAAAAAAGAGACTCGTTATGGACTATCATTATTTAAATGAAGGCACTATAAAGAACGCCTATCCTCTTCCCCTTATTTCCACGTTGATCAATCGCCTTAAGGGTGCAGACATGTTTACGGCCCTTGATCTCCGATGGGGTTACAACAACATGCGAATTAAGGAAGGAGACGAGTGGAAGGGAGCCTTCGTTACTCCCATAGGCACATATGAACCGACTGTTATGTATTTTGGAATGACTAACTCTCCTCCCACATTCCAGCAAATGATGAACGACATATTTAATGACATGTATGCTGTACTCGTTATCTATATCGACAATTGTATGATATTTACCAAAGGCAAGACCAAGGAAGAGCACGAGGAAATAGTAAAGGAGGTGCTTTCCCGTCTTTGCCAAAATGATCTTTATGTAAAACCAGAAAAATGTAGCTTCTCGAAGGACAAAGTGGACTTCCTCGGTATGGTAGTATCTAAAGAGGGAGTAGAAATGCAGGAAAAGAATATGTCAGGGGTATTGGATTGGCCAATTCCCACACGTCTCAAACAACTGCAAGGCTTCCTCGGACTCTGTAATTATTATCAATGATTCATAGAAGGCTTCACAGACATCGCATGCCCATTGAACGATCTAACCAAAAAGGACGTTCTATTCAAATGGGAACCAAAGCACCAAATCGCATTTGATTCCTTGAAAGCCAAATTTAAGAAGTCACCCCTGTTGGCCTATCCAGATTGAGACAAAGAAATGTGTCTTGAAACGGATGCCTCGGACATTGCCACAGGGGCAGTGCTTTCGGTTAAGTGCGATGACGGTCTCTGGAGACCTTGCGCCTTCATTTTCCATTCTTTCGATAGCGCCAAGCGCAACTACCCCATTTATGATAAAGAACTCCTCGCGGTCATTAGAGCATTAGAAGAATGGCGACACTACTAATCGGAAGGGAAGGTTTCGAGATCTGGACGGATCACAAAAATCTCAAATACTGGAAGAAACCCCAGACCTTATCCGGTCATCAAGCTTGATGGCATGCCCTCCTTCAGGAGTTCAATTACATTTTTATCTATAAACCTGGTACATCGAATGGTCACGCAGATGCCTTATCCCGCCAACCGGACCATGGTGATGCTGTTACAGATCACAACCAGAACATTACCGTTTTACCTCCTTCTCTTTTTATTAACAACGTCGAACTCTCATGAAAAAATCATAAAAGAATCAGAAAAAATACGAGAGGAATCCTTTAACGAATATGCTTACAATTACGATAACTATATTTTCAAAAACAACAAAAACAAAGTCTTTGTTCCCGAACCATTACGTACAGAACTTCTCACCATCTGTCACGATTCACCCATTGGTGGACATTCCGGACAAGCACGTACCTCTCATCTTCTTACTCAACACTTCTTGTGGCCTGGTGTCACAAAAGACATTAAAAATTATGTAGATAGCTGCCAAATGTGCGCCCAAACAAAGGGAAAGTCAAAGGCACCGGCAGGAAAACTTCGTCCTTTACCTGCTGCAAAACAACCCTGGGAAGATTTATCTGTTGACTTCATTACAGGATTACCCGCTTCCCACGGTTATACTGCTATTTTTGTCATCGTTGATCGATTTTCCAAAGAAGTTGTTTTCATTCCCACTTACAATACAGTTTCTTCAAAAGACTTAGCCGTTATCTTTAGAGACAATATTTGGTGTATCCACGGACTTCCTTCTATGATCGTTTCCAATCGAGGTCCCCAGTTTGTTTCGGACTTTACTTCCAAATTATGTAAACTTCTCTCTATCTCCCAGAAAATCTCCACCGCCTACCACCCCCAAACCGATGGACAAACAGAGCGTACCAATAAAGAATTAGAACAATATCTCCGCTCTTATGTAGCCAAACAACAAACAGAATGGGCCGATTGGCTCAAAGTCGCGCAATTCCATCATAATAACTCCCTCACCACTGCCACTGGCACTATCCCCTTCAACATTACACGTAATTACGCCCCTCGCATGGGTTTCGAAGGAAAGGCCAAAGGCATGGGAAAAGAATTTGGCATGGAGATGGGAAAAAGTCACAAAGAGGTAGAAGATGCATTAGAGGAAGCATGAGAAAGAATGAAGAAGCAATTGGAGTCCAAACACTCCGAAGCTCCTGATTACGAGAAAGGACAACAAGTTTGGCTTTCAGCCGAACATTTGAAGCTCCCTTATACGGCAAAGAAGTTGACACAAAAATGGATTGGTCCTTACGAAATCCTCAAAGTCCTTCCTAATGCTGTTAAACTCAAATTACCCAACTCCATTCGCATTCACCCTACCGTTAACATCTCATGTGTTAAACCATATCAGGCAACCCTTCCGGGTCAACCAGTCTCACGCCCTGATGCAATCGAAGTTGATGAAGAAGGAGTAGAGCAATTTGAAATCGACTACATTGTGGCATCTCGTCTCAAAGGCCGCCAGCTTCAATACCTCATACATTGGAAAGGTTACGATGAATCCGACCGAACATGGGAATCTGGTGATATCATTAACACAGCCCCTCAGGCAGTTGCCGATTTCCACAAAAAGAATCCTTCGGCTCCTTGGAAACTTCGCGGCCTTACCATCGGAGACTTTTCTTCTCTTTTCTCACCTTACGAAAATTTTTACCGAAACTAAGTATCACAGGACTCACCTGGAATTCGAGTCTTAAAGAGGGAGTAGTGTTATGATATACCATATTTTCTTTTTAACTTAGTGCATTTGTGCACTACTTTACATCCTTCAGACTTCGAAGTCACATGATGTGCACGTGACCATGGGAAACTACATGTGACCTATGGTCTAGACAAACACGATGCACACACACCTTATTAATTTCCACTTCTCTTTCCCATCATCATTCTTCTTCTCTCATGAACTCTTCTTTTATCTATCTAAATCCAGTAGTTGTTCCCATGAACCCTATGGTCTGTGCACCATCCTGTAACATATATAAAGTAGCTGTACTTGACTGGACTCCCCAGTCTAATCCATTTGTCACTTGCGACCTATGTCCTTGCGAGCTGATTAAGGAAGACCGCCTCGTCTCATCTCATAACCTCTGCTTTCTCTTTCATTGTTTGGTTTGGTGTAGCCCCAGTAGAGTCTCGCCAGTGTTTGCTCGAGTCATCTTGCAACAGCATATTCATGCTGAGCTAGACACGTCTGCTTTTGTGTCTTTACACAGAGCTAGACAGACAGTAGGACATGTCTTGTGTGTTTTATGCCAGACCACCTGTGTAAGTATACCAAATACTTACACCTAAGGTGTTAAAATGTCACTGATATCCAAAGGGAAAACTCTATTGGATTGAAAACGTTCAGGAATGTGTGACCTACTTGCCACCTTTTTCTTTGATCCATTTATTGATCTAGGATAAGTACTAATGTCCCTTCAGCCAACAGAAAAAATGTCTTCCACCGTTAAAAACCTTCCCTGCCTCAATGGCACCAACTACAAGTGTTGGGTGATTGACATGGAGTCCTACCTCTGGTCCCAGGGTCTTTGGACCATTCTTCACCACAACCAGCCCAACCATATTATTGATGCCAATGGCAACATCACCATGGAGCATACCACAGAGATCCATGCTTGGGAGGACAACAATGACAAGGCTCTTGGAGCCATACACCTCAAGATGGAACCTCACATTGCCACCAAATTCATCTCAGCATTATGCCAGTCTTCTCTGGAATGGGATTGAGGCGGCTTACTCAAAGCCCACCATCGCCAACACCTTCCATGAATTCAAGACCATGATGGACACTGTCATCCTGGACAGCAACCATCCAGCACCCTCCTCTGCTAAATTGAATGTGCAATTTGCGCACCTTAGCGAGTTGGGATACCCCATCTCCACCAAGGTCCAGAGCATGATTGCTCTATCCAAGATGCCTAGGTATGCTGACATTATCTCCCAAATTATGAACCAGAAGTCCATCGCCACCATCCTCGCTGGCTCTGCTGCTGGCACCACCACCACATCTGAGGTTCCATCCCTCACTGAGCTCAAGGAAATCATCACTGCCACCTGGCAACAACAGGCAAATCATCGCAAGCCTGCTGCACCACAGGCAAACAAGATTTCCACTGTCAAATGGAAAGGGGGAGACCCCAGTTTCCAGCAGCAGCAGCAAGGCCAGGCTGGCTCATCCTCTACCAAGGATGACACCAAAGAGAAGAAGCGCCATTGTTAGGGATGATGATCCAAGGCCGGTCAGGAGAAAAAAGAGCAGCACAAGCAAACGTGTCACACCAACACCTCTGACACCACTCCTGCCGCCTCCTTTGCCTTCATAGCTCCCATCTTGGCCCCCTCTGGGCCATTTACATTTACATCTCCTGTCTCTGATCCGAGTGCTTCGGCACATACTCAAGGCTCCATCCACTATGGAGAGCCCACTTTTCCTCACACCAAGAACGCCATCTCTCTGGCGCACTGACTGGGTATTATGCCCACTAGTGAAACACTTCACACCCTCACCCTCTTCAAGAGTGGCTTGAGGAAATCTCCATCAATGTGCATGATGTGCTCATGGAGATCGAGGAAGATACAGTGTTGCTAGGTGAGGACTACCAGGATGACTACCTGGATCAGTTTTTTGTTTTTGATGAGACTGTCACTGAGGACCCACCACTTTCCCCTCCTCAATCCTATCCCTTCTCTCCTGTAGTTGATGATGTGGATGTACATCCCGCTCTCAACCTTGGACTCTCTCCAGGTGGCCCCTCCTCTCTTACACTTACCAACCAGCTCAGTGCTCATGCCACCTCCCCATCTGCCTTCTTGCAATACTTTGCAACCCAAGAAGAAGAAGATGATACTATGGTCGGCTCATCCTCTGGTACCTTCATGGGCCCCCCAGCAGAATCTTGGGATGGGAATGATCTCAATGAGATCTGGGGTGAGGAATCTTGGTTAGTATTTCAGTCCTCCTCACACTACTCAGATGCTGATGTGCAACTTTCTTCACCACAGAAAAACATATTATATATATTGTCATCTGTAGTAGGTAGTGAATGGACAATACTACCTACTTTGCCATTTACTTTTTGTAATGACTGTCAAAAGGTCTCCGGTAAAGGCAAAGAACCTAAACACCAACATGTCCACCATCGTCCACCTCTGGACATGTGGCTACTTGACTCAGGCACCTCATGCCATTTCACCTATCAAATTGGTGACTTTATTGAATATCATGAGTTTAAGGAACCATGCTTCTGGTTTACTGTGAATGGCAAAGCTCCTATTCTAGGAGAAGGCACAGTCATTATTGACTTCAAAGGTTTACATGTGCGATTGTCACCTGTAATCTACATGCCTTCCACAGATATTAAGCTCATTTCCATGAATGCCTTACTTCATGATTGATGTCTCACAGTTCAGGTTTCCCCTGGACTATTCAAATTCTATAACAAGTGCTCTAAATGCACTACACTCTCCTTCCATTCACATGGAGGAGATACAATGTTCTGGATGTGTGCTCCCACTGTCAAACCACATACAAAAACTATGTCTATGGCCCCTGTGGATTATGAACTTCTACATTGCTGCCTAGGACATCCCTCTAAGGACATTATAAAGGCTGGGTGAAAACACCTTAAGGACTTCCCTGACATGGAGATACCTAAGAAGGAGAAGATTTGTACTGGCTGCCAATTAGGCAAACAACCCAACAGGTCCTTCCCTCATACTGAGCACAGGGCCACCATGCTGTTTGAGCTGATTCATTCAGATCTGAAATCTTTTGAGGTGGGATCATACCACAAGTACAAATATGCCATCATCTACTATGACAACTACACCTCTGTGGTGTTATGGTTTTGGGACCTGTGTCACCTGTGACCTTCCCACGACCACGTGCCCTGGTGGCGCCATGACTTTCCCCTTTGACTTCTCATGGCTTCGCCATTGTATTACCAGATTGTACTTGATGATCAAGACTCACGGCTACCATTCCCTTCATAATGGACAATCGCTGGCCTTACACCTAGGATGGGCTCTTGACTCAAGACTGGACATTCACCCATGGACAATGAGTTCCCTTTCATCACAAGGACTCCATGGATATCACCTAGCAACTGGACATTCCCCCGGACGTCTATGTTTCTGTATAGACACAAGGCCTGGATCTTCCCAGGAGTTTCCCTGGATCATCCCCTGATCTGACTCCCCACGGTTGGGCTGTGGCTCATCACCCCACAGATCCAAGATCTCCCAAGCATTGCCTTGTTGATCCTACATGCCCTGATACCTGCATCGGTGATCTGTCATCACCCAAGATACAGCCTCTGGATTGTAGACTCCGATGCCTGCCCTTAACAGGACAGCCTCGATGATCCTAGATCACCCAATCTTTTATCCTACTATACCTGTTCCAGTTTCTCCTGGTTATCATGTGACATGCGATGCGACACGTCTCAGACATGGTTATGCCTACCCTAGATTCCTCTGACCATATCAGGTTAGACCGGTCCTAAACCACTGTATTAGTATATAAGTTTGAGCTGAGCTTGAACGTATCTCTAACCTGAATATACTCATTCATACCCTTGGTTCTCTACTCAACAAGAGATCTTTGGTAGACTCTTCGGTTCCTTCAACCAGGTGGTTGTCATATACTTGCTTCCACGCTATCTCTCTTGTTGTCATTGTCGCTGACATCGACCTCAACTCATTTGTCGTCTTCAAGACCTCTTGAAGAGTAGTGTCCTTGGTTGGAGTTCCAGTGTTGCGGGTAAAACCGTAACATGTGGCATGGGTTCACTGCTTATGGTCAAAAGACCAAGCACTTCGTGTTACCAAACAATTCTTCTCCTACATCTGCTCCCAGTTCAATGCCAATATCAAAGGCTTTAAATCTGACTCTGGTGGAGAATTCACCTCCAAGACATTCGAAGAATACCTTCATGATAATGGTATTCACATTCATTGGTCTGCACCTTATGCACACCAACAAAATGGTCATGCTGAGTGATTAATTCACACTCTAATGGACAAGGCTCAAGCAATGCAGCTTCATGCTTGCCTACCTGATTCCTACTGGAAATTTGCACTCTGTCATGCAACTCATATCTATAACAGGACTCCCATGAACCGTCTCCAATGGAAGACCCCCATGAATTACTTCAGGGGGAGAAACCATCTGTCTCTCACCTATGAGTTTTTGGATGTGGTGCTTATGTGCACATTCCTGATGAGACACACAAGGGTAAGCTGCAACCCAAATCGCAGCTGATGGTATATCTAGGAGTTACTGCAGAAAATGACACTAACTATGTCTTTATGCGCCCTAATGGCTCTTTACACAAGTCTGCCTATGCCATTTTTGATGAAAATCTATTTCCAAGGTGTTCTGGTGCTTGCCCTCACAAGCCAATCAGTCACCCACCTAGAAGACCTCATTAACACTCTGATGGTCATTCTGATCACTCTGATGACTCCAACTCTGATGATTCAGACCTGGAACCTACAGTTGTCCAGAAGCCTGATCCAGTTCTGGGACCCCTCCATAAACCACAATGACAGCCTTCACCAGAACAGACTCCTGTACCACCTCCAACTCCCCAGACTCCTCCTAGGGCTCCTCGCCCACCTCCTATTGCTCCTCCACCTTTGTGATGATCTGAGTGAACTCATAAGGTTCCTGTTCATCCCAGCAACATTTATGGTGACAAACATCATTCCTTGAAGCAAGTGAAGGACATCAAGAAAGACTAATCTTGGGAATGATTGATTGGAGAACCCTCTACCTCTCAGATACCAGACACTCCAAAAGTCCCTGGTGGCATGTCACATTCCCCTACTCCTTTGGAGCAGGATGTTAAATGCCTAACCAGTGAAGGGGAAGATGCTTTGGTTTCCTTCTTGTGTCAACAAGCAATCCCTTTTGTGGAATCATCCAATTCTCCCAATTACTGGGAATGGTCCTTCAAGGACATTAACAAATTACCCACAGAGGAACAAAAACTCTGGCGGAAGGCCTGTGAAACTGAGCTTCAGATGCTCAAAGAATGCAAGGTATGGGAAGTTGTCAATCACCCCATTGGCCACAAGGTCATAAAGAATCGATGGGTTTTCGATGTGAAATCCAATGGCTGTAAAAAAGCCTCTATAGTTGCTAAAGGCTTCTCCCATGTGGAAGGTCTAGACTATGATCAAATATTCTTGCCAGTTGTCAGATTTGAAACTGTGCGATGTATGCTAGCCTTAGCATCCCTAGGAAAGTGGCATATATCTGGACTTGATGTCTGATCCACTTATCTCTACAGAGTCCTAGAAGAGGAACTCTACATGGAGTTTCCTGAAGGTTTCTTGCCACCTAAACACAAAGGCAATAAATGACTAAGACTTCTATGTGCAATCTATGGATTAAAGCAAGCTGGAATTACCTGGTGGCATGCACTAGACAAATCCATGAAAGAACTTGGATTTGAATGGCTTCGAACTGATGCTGGTCTCTTTGTGTACAAGCAAGGAAATGGAATAGTACTCACTATTATCTATGTTGACGATGTATTATTCTGCAGACCCAACAAGAGCCTAGTTGAAAAACTTAAGGCTGCTTTTATGAAAAAGTGGGAATGTTGAGATCTTGGGCAACCATGTGAATTCCTCCAAATGAACATACACCAAGAAGGTCACCACATATATATTGACCAGCAGAATTATCTTGACAAAGTCCTTGAGCACTGCGGAATGATCAACACAAAGCCTGCTCAGACTCCTCTACATCAGGGTTACTACCCAGAGAAGAATGATCTACCGGTTAACCCAGAACTCAGGACTTGTTTTCAAACAGTCATTGGATCATTACTATACCTTATGATTGGGACTAGGCCTGACATCACCTATGCTGTTACTCAGTTGGCCTGCCAATCAGCCAATCCATCAAAGGATCACCTTGATAAGGCCCTTTACATCTGCCAATATCTACTTTGCACATCAGATTACTCTCTGATTTATGATGGATCATCTGGCAAAGGCTTAATCACCTGCACTGACTCAGACTGGGATCAGGATAAAATTACTGGTCACTCACAGATAGGTTTTTACCTTAAGCTTGCGAATGGGGTTTTCCTTTGGAATTGCCATCTTCAAAAGACTATTGCACTGTCTTCTACAAAAGCAGAGTATATGGCTTTGAGCAATTGTTCTCACCAAGTCATTTGGATAAAGCAAATGCTTGAGGAAATCAGGCACAAACTTAATTCTATCCCCATCTGGGGTGTTGCGAGACGATCTCGAGCAATCACTGGCAGGACTCTCTTGAGCTACACCAAACTGAACGAAGAAAGAGAAAGCAGAGGTTTAAGAGGATAAGAAGCGGGGTCTTCCTTAATCAACTCGCAAGGACGTAGGTCGCAAGTGACAAATGGATTAGACTGGGGAGTCCAGTCAAGTACAGCTACTTTATATATGTTACAG
>JBBPQN010000073.1:0-31732 GCA_038092575.1 Boletus subluridellus | reverse complement strand
CTCAGGGTATGAATGAGTAGATTCTGGTTAGAGATAAGTACAAGCGCAGCTCGAACTTATATACTGATACAGTGGTTTAGGGCCGGTCTAACCAGATATAGTAATAGAGATCTAGGGTGGGTCAAACCGTGTCCGAGACGCGTCGCGTCGCGTGTCACATGATGCGAGGGAGAAACCGGAACGGGTATAATAGGATCAAAGATCGGGTGATCTAGGATCGACGTGGCAATGCTCGGGTGAGATAGGATCACGAGGCAGTGTGTCGGAAGATCTAGGATCAATGAGGCAGTGAGCCACAGCCCAACCATGAGGAGTCGGATCAGGGGATGATCCAGGGAAACTCCAGGGAGGATCCAGTCCTTGTGTAGCACGGAAACGCTACGTCCGGGGGAATGTCCAGTTGATAGGTGAGAACCCTTGGAGTCCTTGTGATGAAAGGGAACTCATCGTCCAATGGGTGAATGTCCAGTCAGAAGCAAGAGCCCATCCGAGGCGTAAGGCCAGGGATTGTCCGTTAGAGGGGAAATATCGTATCCGCGAGTCTTGATCGTCGAATACGATCTGGTAATACAATGGGGAAGTCCATGATGAGGAGGAAAGGTCGTGGTGCTTCCAGAGCACGTGGTCGTGAGAGGGTCACGGGTGACAGGTGTCACAAAACCGTAACAATACATACCAAGCGCGTCCAACCCAGCAGACCCCATTTCGTGTGGCATTTATCCCGCGGTATCTATGCTCATCCCCGCCTTCCCCATCCCCCATGAAGTGCAGCGTTTCCTCATCAACATCAAGTAACCCGCCACTTCCCAGCGTACGCAAGCGCCCCAAACCAAACCCCCAGCCACGCCAAATCCGCCTCACTGCCCAACCACCCTTCCTGAACCCTCCCATTGCCCGGAATCCTGATGTTCCCCCACCACGTGCCAGACGGACACCCCATGCTTTACCCACACCGTCCTCCCTATGCCCAAACTGCCCAGCAAAGGAACGTCTCATCCTCTGGAAACCCACCATGCCCAGAATGGCCGTTTCCCCCCTCTCACCCTCTGACGCCCAGCGAATATACAGCATTATTACACATGCCTGGGCTGACAGCACCAAGGAGACCTACGGATCGGGTCTCCTCATGTTCCACGCCTACTGCAACTCAAAAGGGATTCCCAAGGATCAAAGAGCCCCCGCCAACTCAACCCTCATCTTGACCTTCCTCTCCACCCTTGCGGGGCTATATGCTGGTAGCACAATCACCAACTACTTGCACACAGTTCACGCATGGCACACAATCCACAGGCTAACCTGGGCCCTCAATAATGATGAGACCGACACCCTTCTCAAGGCTGCCGGGTCCCTTGCACCCCCCTCCTCCAAACGTGAACCCCATGAGCCATACACCATCGACACCATCCTTGCCATCCGTGCTCAACTCCACCTTGAGTTCCCCCTACACGCTGCGGTATTTGCCTGTCTCATGACCACCTTCTTCTCCACAGCCTGCACAGGCAAGTTCATGGTCCCCAACCTGAACAAATTCAACCCCAACTCCCATATAACCTGCAGCCACATGTCCATCCAACGAGACCGCCAGGGACTTGAGGTAACCAACTTCCACTTACCTCGCACCAAAGCTGCCCTGCAAGGCGAAGATGTCACATGGGCCAAACAAGACGGACCTTCCGACCCACACGATGCGCTACACCACCACCTCAAAGTCAACAGACCTGGCCCCAACGACCCCCTTTTCACCTACCGCTTCAAAACAGGACTTCGCCCCCTAACCAAATCAAAGTTCCTAAAAACCCTAGATGAAGCGTTGAAAAAAGCAGGCCTAAAACCACTGAGAGGACATGATATTCGCATCGGCTCTACCCTAGAATACCTCCTCCGCAACGTCCCCTTCGAGGTAGTCAAGGTGAAGGGTCGTTGGGCTAGTGATGCTTTCCTCACCTATCTATGCTGGCATGCCCAAATTCTCGCCCCATACATCCAAGCCAAGCCAATTATCCATGAAGCCTTCCTACATTACACTATCCCTTCCATCTGCAGATAACCGTTTCCCGTATGTCTCCCTCCTAATCCATGGGTGACCTCACTTCGCTGCTCGCATCATCAACCACTCCTACTTTTGGGGGCAAGCAGCTTACTCTTCCCACAGGATCAGCATTGTCCGCCCGGGGTCGGAAAGCACTCCATGCTTTCACCCATCCTCCTCTCGTTACTCCATACCACTCGTATGATTGCCTTTGTATATACACACCACCTGAGTATATACACACCTGAGCCTCCCTTATCCCCAGAGCTCTCCAGAACCAAGTCCAAAGACTTGCAAAGTCCGTATTGAATGACAATACACACACCTTGTATATCGAGGCCCTGTTTGACAGACTTAGTTTTACCAATTTGTCACTTATTTTTTCTCACTGTTGCAGCCCCTGCTATCGCATGGAGGATCCGACAGATTCCATCAGGCTGAGAGAAATCTTCAAATGTTTGCTGAAGGTACCCTACTGACATATCAGAATGGTAGTGTTTAACAATACCCTGATTTCGGAGAGAGTTCAGAAGGCGAGAGTCAATGAATGTGGCTGCCTCCATTGCATCTTGCTTTGAATTGTGGAAAATAAGCGTTTTTGGGATGAGCATCGGGGGGTGGAACATGGACGGAATTAAAAAAGAGAAGTTTTCAAAGTTGCGGAGTGTTCCTATTATCGGAACAGTTGCAAATGTTATGTTCAGGCGATTGGTAGTGAGTCATATCTCCAATAGATTGGGTGAAAGGGAAAGCTGGGTCTTGACTGTTGCAAGAACATGATCCGGTAATGTAGCGGATAGTGCTTGAATGGGTACGCCCTTCAAAAGGAGAGGATGGAGTAGACCGATCTTGCCATATGCCGGTCAAAAAGGATCTTCACCATAGTGGGGTAGACCGGCCATATGGATGTTGTGAGCTTCATCAACATGAATGCAAGCAATCTTGCTAACAAACGACCGATTTTCACGAATGAGTTTAGCAAGGCAAGGAAGATGGCCATTGTATGGCCCAAGTTGTTCAGGAGATACTATTAGGTGTTGACAATGACCGTCTTGAACGTTCTTTTGAGCATGTCAAGACCATAAAATATAAAACCAAATCACTTACTTTCCAGAGAGTTTCATCGTTTGGTGTATCCTCATTAATCATGATCATCTTGATCCCATACCGCTCGGATTCAAGCATCTAGGGTGCAATAATACATTTATCATTGGTCAGTATCATAAATCATCTTACCTGTGTCAACTGGAGGCGCTTTAAAGGTGATATCGTTACAGATATTGATTTCAGGGAGAGAAGTAGTGGTATGAACAGGCAGAGGGTCTTTCTGCTACCAGTGCCTGCAATAATTACCGAATCCTGTTGATGGAGCATCGCCAGAGAGGCCTTGAGCTGGAATGCGCATGGAATTACATGGCCCTTGGTTACTACCCATACAATCATACAGGTGCGGATGGCTTCGAGTTTATCTTCATGATTCAGACTTTCAAGATATTCACCAAGGAGCCGGTCACTGAGAAATGTCGATGCAGATTGTATTAGCACATCCTCCAGGGCATGTCGGATTCCGTCAACAAGGCCAGTAATGATGAAGTCCTGGTCCATATGGCTTAGGCATTCATCATGTCATTCTTATCTCGATCCAACCGATCAATCGGTTGTTTAATTTTAGAACTCAGCTAGTAATTTGTAAATTATCAATTTTCAACCACAAATTATACGCTTTCTCATTGGACAAAGGTCATGTTGTCATGTGAGCTCGCTCCACCCCTGTGCACCACAACCAGTTTTACCAGTCCATCTATCGACAGAATGCTTCGCCTCAGCACTTCCTCTTTTGGACGGCTGGTTACCAGTCTATACCCAGGCAACGATAGTACCAGCCCTCAGAATACTTACATCAGCAAAACAGCTCTTTTCCCACAATAAGTTTTTGTTTGTTGTGTGAGTAGTTTACCTAAAATTGTCAGGGCAGTGGTGTCAAAAGCATAGATTTAATGCTAAAATTATATGGTAAAAATTTCAAGCCCAGTTTATAGGCAGAATTTTTTTCACATTTTTTGTCCAGCTCTTGTTACAAACCCTTTTCTTACCCCTTTTCTTTTCTAGTCACATAATCCCTTTCACACTTTCACAATCACGTGACCTTATCTTTTTCACATCACGTGACTGTGTGAACCAGGTCTAGACCTATAACACATGTCAACTTCATGTATTTAATCTCTGCCAGTCTAGAATGTCTAGCACTGCCTCCTATTAATCTCCGTTTATCTTACTCATTCTATGTTACTAATACTCACACGATTCGTCATTACATAGCCTCACATGCACGGACCAGCATCATAATACATACAAACAACGTAGTCAGTATAAATACCTTGAATCTATCACCCCAAGAACTTCAGTCAAGTTCTTGTTGGGATTCCCTCTCAACTATCTTCTTCTCTCTACAGTCAGTTTGTGTGATTGAGTGACCCAAGTCATTATTTGATTTGAGGTTGCCAACATAAGAACTTGACTAGTTTCACTTCCGTCACTCAATCCTCTACTCTTCATCATCGTTACACGTGGCCCCTAGCGTTAAAGGGAAAACAGCTGGACTCAAGGCTTAACGAGATCTACCCTTATCCTTTACCCTTCTCACGCACTTGCACTACACGTTTCCTTTTTATGTATATCTACCCTATATGGGTGTGAAGGCACTTAGCTATCTAGGGCGGTGCAGCACTGAGCTCGAGTGCTCTTAATTGGTTTAAACACTGGTGCAAAACCCTTCAGACTTCTTTTCACTACATGCGAGTGTCCTTGTGTGGCACACTTTTTTTACCTATGTTTACTTCATACATTGTTGAGGTGCAAGAGCGGTATTGTGCCCACCCAACTTCGTATTATGATATTTTCTACAGTGAAGTCAAGAAGGTTTGACTTGATTCACACCTAGTGGAGTGAGCAGATCCTCCTAGGAATTTTTATGTACACTTTTACAGATGATCAAAGCTGAGGACATCTCGATCCTCATCAAGAAAAGATCTCTCTCACACTACAAAGCCTTCAAATTCAATGAAGACCCCAATGACACCATCGACATTAAACAAGAAGAGGAATTCCTACCTAACTTCTTTGACTTCCTACGCGCAGGCTTTACATGAGCCGAAGAAGAATTTCACCCATACAAAGCAGAAGCCTGGTTTGTCTTATGACAACTAGAACAAGAATTAGCCCAACCTGTCGTTCAGAGGACCAACAGGACATTACGAGACAGACGAGGACTACAAAAGCCCAACACACTCCCCACTGTCCTCACCAACCCCATGCCAACAAACAATGTCTGCAGACACCGCCCGCATTGCTGCACTAGAAGCGCAGCTTCTGGCCCTTACGAACCAGCTGCAGCAGCTCACAAACAGTGGCATACAAAACACCAACACTGAGGTTAAAATCTCAAAGAAAGTTGAAGTCGTCCCTGACCCAAAGCTCTATGATGGGAGCTATGACAAATTTGATGAATGGATGATACGTCTCTGCATCTACATACATTGATGCAAATTTAGAAACATTCGACACCAATAAAAAGAAGGCAATCGCTATGCTCTCAAGAATCAGGTCCAAGGAAGGGAAAGATAAAAACGGAGCTGGCATGTGGGCACAAAACCAGCTCTCAAAATACATGAGAGGATCCCTTCACATGTGGCCTGACAACGATGAACTCATGATGTTGTTAAAAGATCGCTTCAAACCCGGCATGGATGCCAACAATGCAATGGACCAGCTTACATGAATGAAGCAAGGTCCCAAGGAACGAACCAAGTCTTTCCTAACTCAGTGGGTCGCACAGTATGAAAGGTCTCAATGCAGAGACAACATGGGAGTTTATCTCCTAGAAAAGAACATCCATGATGAGATCATTAAACACATCTTTGTCAACAGCCAAAGGAAGAAGTACATCAACCCATACTTAATTGAAATCAAGAAGACCAGGAATCTTCTTGAATCCTTCACTCTATGGAGCAACCAAGGACGAGTCTGGCAGAACCAGACACAAGGAAGCTCCTCAGGAGCATGTACATACGGTGGCCGTGGAGACCCCATGAACATTGATGCTGTTTGCACTGGCAGGGGCAAGTGTTTCAACTGCCAAGGTCCACATCTGGTTAAAGATTGTCCAAAACCCAGAAAGGAATGTGGGGAATGCAAGTTCCTTGGGGGCAGGCATAGCAGAAGGTGCAGCAAGTATCACAATGTACGCGCAAATACGAGCAATTCATCTAGCACAAATGAGGATGCTGGAAAGGGAGCTGGGACCGATGTGAGAATGAAACAGGTCGCAGCTATGGACTTCGAGGCTGCAAAGGCCTATTTTGCAGATTTCTTGGCTAACGAGTTGGGAAAAGAGTAAAGTCGCTGAATGTACCGGGTGTTCAGTTGACTATGGACAAAAAGAAAATAGATAATCCTACAAAAAATAGTTTTTCAGTACTTTCTTCTTACGTTGAATATGAAGAAGAAGAACACAAGTTCTTCGACTCCCAAAATAGGATATTAAATTACGATACAAACAACAAACTTTCTACTCCTCAAATCCAGACTGGGTCTCACGAAAGTGAGCTTGCTGCAGGGGAATGCAGGCTTAATTCAGTCAAGAAAAATATATAAAAAATTATGAACGACGATATTTATGAAACCCCGGAACGGATCTGTCTCAGATCTGTAAAAACAAAATGAGAAATCAACCTCAAAATCAAGGTAGCCCCAGCTACAACCAAATACAAAATGCATGAAACCCACACACTCCTAGACAGCGGAGCTAATGGCATTTTTGTAGATGCCAAATGGGCCAAGGACAATAAACTTTCGCTTATGAAACTCACACGACCCATACCCGTATTTAATGTGGATGGAACCAAGAATTCTGCAGGAGATATCTCCCACACAGCGGAAATTATCATCGACTACCAAGGACACCGTGAGAAGCTAGTAGCAAAAGTAACTGACCTGGGAAAGAACCCAGTAGTTTTAGGATACACATGGCTGTCCAAACACAACCCAGAGATCGACTGGCAAACAGGATCAGTACGACTCACATGTTGTCTGTGGACATGCTACCTCTTATCCGACAGACCAGTATTCGTCAGAACCCTAGAAGAAAGGGAAATAAATGACATGCCATACATATATTGCCATCTAAAGAAAGTAATGACTGAGCAGCAGCAGAGCATGCCGGTTACTGAAAAGACTGTGGAACAGATGGTCCCCAAGGAATTTCACCAATTCCTAGACATATTTTCAAAGAAGCACTCCAAAAGGATGCCTGAGAGAAAACCTTGGGACCATGCAATTGACATGAAGCCTGGATTTAAGCCTAAAAAGGGGAAACTTTACCCTATGTCTGTCAAGAAACAAAAAGAAGTTTCCGACTTTGTAGACGAACAATTACGTAAAGGCTACATCCGACCTTCTAAATCCCCACAAACGTCACCAGTCTTCTTTATTCCCAAGAAAGATGGAAAGAAATGAATGGTACAAGATTACCAATACCTAAACGAATGGACGGTAAAGAACAACTACCCACTGCCACTGATCTCCCAATTGGTCGACCAATTGCAGGGTGCAAAATTGTTTACAAAAATGGATCTCAGATGGGGATACAATAACGTATGCATCAAAGAAGGCAATGAATGGAAAGGTGCCTTCGTTTGTCATAGGGGAAGTTATGAACCATTGGTTATGTACTTCGGTCAAACCAATTCCCTGGCCACGTTTCAGGCCATGATGAATGACATCTTCCATGACATGCAAGCAGTCATCATTATATATATAGATGACATCCTCGTGTTCACTAAAAATGAGAACCAAGAGGAACACGATGCAATCGTTCTAGAAGTCCTCAAACGTCTCCAAGAAAACGATCTATTTATAAAACCGGAAAAATGCACGTTTCACACCAAGAAATTGATTTCCTAGGCATGATCGTCTCAGAGGAAGGAATCGAAATGGAACCCGGTGTAAAGATGATGATAAGGGTGCGAGGGCAAGTTAAGTGCTTGTCCCAAGGGGGTTGTATGGTAGGGCTGTGATGAGAAGGGTTAGTGCAACCGACCACAGTGATGCTGACTAATCCGACTGAATTTGGATATAGTGTGCAAGACAAAGAAATGAAAATGAAAATGGGATGGATATGAGAATTCTGGCCAAGGACGAGGGCCGGAAACAAATAGGATGGCCTAGGACAAGGGCCGGAGACGAGACGAACAGCGAGAGTGATCCGAGAGTGAATGCAGGCAAAAAGATAGATGGATTCTTCCAAGTCGGAATACAAGGATTTATAGTCTGAGGAATACCTCAGACTTCTTCTATCTAAGAAAATACAAAATAAAATAATATTATAGTATCTGAAGTGGAAAGTACTCATTGCTAAGTAAACGAGACCTTAATGAAGGGACTGTGGATAGGGGTGGGCAACAAGCCAAATATGCTGGTGTACGAACCTAAGGAACCTGGGTTCCTTACACCAGCAAAGTAGAAGCCATCCAAAAATGGCCGGTTCCCATGAATGTAAAAGGAGTACAAAGTTTTCTTGGACTTGCCAATTTCTATAGGCGATTTATCAAAGATTTCTCTATCATGGCTAGACCACTAAATGACCTCACAAAAAAGGATCTCACATGGAGATGGACAGAAAAAGAACAAAACGTGTTTGATATGCTGAAACAAGCTTTTATTACAGCTTCTGTCCTTGCCTATCCAGACAACGATTACAATTTCCGGCTAGAATGTAACGCCTCAGACTTTGCAACAGGGGCAGTTCTATCTATAGAAAAAGAAGGAAAATGGCATCCAGTAGCGTTCTCGTCACACTCTATGATGGCAGAACAAAGGAACTACCTGATCGCTGATAAAGAAATGTTAGCTATTATTCATGCACTCGAACAATGGTGTCATCACCTAGAAGGTGCTGAAAAATCATTCGAAATCTGGACAGACCACGCAAATCTCCAGTATTTCATGAAATCTCAAGATCTCAACCACTGACAAGTGAGATGGGCACAATATTTATCATGCTTTAATTATGAACTTATTAAAAAACTGGGAACCTCCATGGGAAAAGCCGACGCACTCTCACAAAGAGAAGATCACGCTGTGGGAATAGAGCAAGACAATAAAGGAGTCACAGTCATACCTGCAGAACGTGTACACACTAATGAAGTAACCTATATCCACGGAGAAGAACAAAAGATCTTAGATCGGGTTAAGACCGCACAAACCACATTACGCGAGTCATCCCTGTCAGGATTTGAAATTGACGACGAAGGTTTTGCTAAGTTAAATGGAAAAATATACATACCTGGGGAAGAAAGTAACCTCTGCCAGGATATTATTGAACTCTATCATGATTCCACGATAGCCGGACATGGTGGCGCAGAGAAAACTCACGAGTTAATCTCATGCTACTATACATGGGAAGGCATATGTAAACAAATAACGGACTATTGTTCCTGATGCAAAAGATGCGCCCGAATGAAACCAACCACACATCCTCCAGCAGGCAAATTACATCCTAATCCTATTCTGGAAGGTCCCTGGCAGGATATCTCTGCCAATTTCATCATGGACTTACCCACTTCCAATGGCTATGACAGCATTCTCGTGATAGTGGACAGATTCAGTAAAGAAGCAGTATTTATTCCCACGACTAAAACAATTACTAGTCTGGGAACTGCTAAATTATATCAAGACAATGTTTGGAAAACGCATGGCCTCCCATGATCTATAATCTCCGATCGTGGCCTGCAATTTTCAGCACAAGTAATGAAGGATCTTGGCAAAATGCTTCAGATCAACTTACGCATGTCTATGGCGTTCCACCCTCAAACAGATGGACAAACGGAGCATGTTAACCAAGACCTTCAACAATATTTACGTCTCTATACTGCAGAAAAGCAAAAGGAATGGTTAGAATGGCTAGCCCTCGTGCAATTCCAATACAACAACAAGGTCCACTCCGCTACAGGCAAATCCCCTTTTCAAGTTACACGTTCATATTCACCACACATGGGAATTGAACCTAAAGAAAATGTGAAAGCACCTGCTGCTATGGCATTTGCCAAGGATTTCACACAAACTTTAGCCAATGTAAAAACTTCTCTCTCTAAAGCACAGGACGCAATGAAGGTACAAGCCGACAAACACAGATCAGAAGCACCTGTTTATGAAAAAGACTCTCAAGTGTGGTTATCTACTGAACACCTGAACCTAAAGGAAACCTGTCAATCACGTAAACTAATGGAAAGATGGCTAGGCCCCTATAAAGTTCTCAAAATGGTAGGAGACAACACTGTCAGGCTAAAACTCCCATGCTATATGAAAATCCACCCAGTGGTAAACATATCACAGGTCAAACCATATAAGAAAAGACTTCCCAATCAAAAACTCTATAAACCCAGACCAGTAACAGTTATGGATGAAGGAGATGAAGAATTTGAAGTCAAATATATTATGGCATCTTGGCTAAAGGGTCGAAAATTGGAATTCTTAGTTCACTGGAAAGGATATCAGGAAGAAGACCGAATGTGGGAAATAGAAGGCAACCTTTCCCACGCTAAGGAAGCAATTGGTGACTTCTATAAAAAGAACCCACAAGCACCACGATGATTATGTATGATGCAAACGGCATTTACCTCATTATTTAACCCCTACAAAAACTACATGGAACCTCCACCAATCTGGTCTTGCCTGGAATGTGAACCATAGAGGGGGGTAGTGTTACAAACCCTTTTCTTATCCCTTTTCTTTTCTAGTCATGTGATCCCTTTCACACTTTCACAATCATGTGACCTTATCTTTTTCACATCACATGACCGTGCGAACCAGGTCTAGACCTATAACACATGTCAACCTCATGTATTTAATCTCTGCCAGTCTAGAATGTCTAGCACTGCCTCCTATTAATCTCCATTTATCTTACTCATTCTATGTTACTAATACTCACACGATTCATCATTACATAGCCTCACGCACACGGACCAGCATCATAATACATACAAACAACATAGTCAGTGTAGAAAACTATAGTGTAGTCACTGGTATTAGTAGACTAATTACATACCTGTAGAAAACTATAGTGTAGTCACTAAAGAAAAAACTACAGTACTAGCAGGCCGAAATAAGCCATGCTTATGTAAGCTACTAATGTTCTCACCCATTCGAGATGAGTTTACAACAATGTCTACCTCCTCTACCTCTACCATGAGCACCACCACCCCCTTGACTCCTCTAACCTTCGATGCTGTCACCAAATTGTTCACAGAAAAGGCCAACACTATCATTGGAAGGAGAAAGTTAGCAGGACCAGGGTCAGAATATGCCAATATTGCGGTTGTACAAGGCGCAGGGGGAACATAAAAATAAATCCTGTCACTGGGCTTCAGATGCATCGCAACAACCCTAAAGGGGTGAAATGCACCAACACATTACTGTATGCGCTAGCCTCCTGCACACTGACAACCATGACATTGCCCACTGCTATTGGCCTGGCGGTGGTATGGAGAGCAAAGCCCCCACTTGGATTCGCAACAAAAGTCAGAAGGCTGAGACTGCAGCAGTGGCCATGACAACCTCTTCCAATTTGTCTTCGTCCACTCCCCAGAACCCTTCTACCAGCAAATGCCAGTGTGAACTATCCTGTGCAGCAATCACCGAACTCCCCGATGACTTCGTCTCCACCCTACTCAACTTGGGTACAACATCTCACCTCATTACCAACAGGGAGTACTTCATAGACTTCTGGATGGAGAACAACCACAGGATGTTATGCACCACTGGTAGGGGTACATGTGTTGCAGATCTCATCCTTGGAGGAGAGAACTACCGGGTCACATTACATGACTGCCTCCATGCTCTGGATGCACTCACCAACCTTCTTTCAGTCGGGCGCATGCTAGAGGAAGGCTGGGACTGCGAGTTCAAAGGGTTGCATGGTGGGACATTGGCTTGGTGTCAACTTTCCTATAACAGTGAAGCTCTAGGTGACCTTTCCTTGATGGGAAACCTCTGTCATGTGGAGCTGTGCTTCATCCACCCCAGCGAGCTTCTCTCACAAGCACCGATGGTATAGGAGATCTCCACAGTCACCAAAACCGCAGTGAGCTTAGACCTATGGCATGCTAGGATGGGCCACCCAGGAGGCAAATCGGTGAAGCGCTTACCATTAATTGCAACCAGCATAAGTGTTGACCATTCCAAGCCACTCTCTCAATGCAAAGTGTGCATCATGGCCAAGCACCCTCACAAGCCCTACCCCCCATCTAAGACCCCACGTGTGGCAAATATGCTGGATTTGATCCACTCTGATCTCTGCAGACCATTTCCCGTTTGAACCCCACACGCAAAGCTTTACTTTATTGTCTTCCTCAATGATCACATGCACATCATCAACATTCAACTGCTCACTACCAAGGACCAAGCATTGGACACATGGCAGATCATCAAGAACTTGTGGGAGAACCATGCAGAGTGCAGGGTTAAGGTGTTCCATTCTGACAATGGTGGAGAGTTCCTGAGCGTGGCATTTACGAAAGCGCTGGAGGACGCTGGGATCTGTTATGCTTTAATGTGTAGAACCTAGTCGAAGCGCACACTCAGGTGTAGTGTGAAGACACTTAGAAGTTCAAGGGGTCTTGCTATGACTAATCCTAGACTAATCACTCATGGAATGACCAGGCTCTAGGCAATAGATTGCATAGAACTAGATGCTGAACTAATGTACAATGGCAAAGTATTTATACTACTAGGAATGGTGCACAGACCAGCTAAGTATGAATGCACACAGACCATCTGGGCAGAGGGGGATATGAGGCAGTACAAGAGAACTACCTAGAAAGGGTTACTTGTCTGGTTCAAGAAGGTCATCAGTAAAAGTAGCATATTGTAAGGTCAACACCATAAGGGCAAAGCCCTCTTGCACATGAGAAGACAAATTGGCGAGTGCATAATTAGAAGGATAAAAGGGAAAGCAATCCATAACATTACCCCCTTCATATGGAAGAGACTCCAACTCTTCCTCTATATTCTCCAGTTCCAACTGGGTCTGTTCCTCCGCCTCCTCAATCTCGTCTGGATTGGTCCCCCTCATTGACCTTGTAATTGGTGGGGTCATGGTCCCAGTTGATCCACTCATTGTCACGGAGGACACAGTTGTTGGCGATGTGTCCAACCTCTCCACAGAGAGAACAGACTTGATGAGGGCATCAAGCCTGGATGTGTCCAGGGGCAGCGGTGTGGCAGTAGGGGCTGATATACTGCACGCAATTGACCCAGAAGTGGTCGGTGGAGTAGCACTCATAGCACCTGAGGCGATGGTGGGGAGGAACATGAGGCCGGGGAGGGGATTGGGCCACTGGTGGAGTAAAGGGTTGGCGACCGATGGCAGAGAGGGCAGGGGAGATGGGGTGAGCAGGGACGATGATAGTGAGGGGTCCTGGGGTGGGGACGTGGTGGGGAGAGTGGGAACAGCCCACATTTCCTTATTGATTTCTTGCACCCACTGGTGGGCCCAATGGGACAAGGACTGTAGTCCCAAGTCCGAGTCATCGTCGTTCCTCCTGTGAGAGGCAGGTGCGGCAGACTCTCCTAAGAGTGGGGAGAGGGGTCGCTGGCGTTGGAGGGGTTGGCGTCCTCTTGATGCTGGTCTGAAAGGACTTGGCTGACTCAGAGCGAGCCCTTGCAGGAGGTGTGGCCCTATCAGGAATGGTGCTGAAGGAGGGGGGTGGAACTGGAATGGGAGTAGGAGATGGGGAGGTGGACTGACCATTAATACCCCCATGGGTTGCTCCATGGTTGGAAGGGTGAGGAGCAGGGGCAGTGGGGATGTTGAGAGGGTCCTGGGAGAAGTAGATCTCCCTCTCCAGTTCCGACATGGAGAGGATGAGGGGGCGAAGGATGGGGGAGACAGCAAGAGGAGGGAGCGTGTCAACAACCATGCTAAATCCTTGTTTCCAAAGTAAATCTAACGTAAGGGACCTCACCTCAGTGATGGCCCCATTCAGGGAAGTGGCATAGATGGGGGGTTGGTTGGTTATCTGGGGTCAACTGGGTCATTATACACCTCACTGTGGCATATGACCAGTAGAGGTGGGTGAGGGAGATAAGGTCATAGTTGTAGGTGAAGACCCAGTTTCTTTCTATAATGAGGGTGGTGACAGGGTTTTCCAGGACGGAGGTGAACAGGATGCGGCAGTGAGGGACAGAGAGACAGTTGCAGCGAACGGGGGGTCTGGGTGATGGCCATTGCAAAGATGATTTAGACAGAGGATGGGGAAGGGAAGTCCTTGGGGTGGCGAAGTTTATAAGTGCGAAGAAGTGGTTGTGTATGTTTGAAACTTCCCTCCAGTTCCCAGGTGTTCTCTGCTGCAGAGTATCCTTTTCAGGAAGTCAGGTACTGTCTCCAACCTCGTGTTCTGCAGTGTGAGAGGATTTTGTCCACTTCATACTCCTCCTCTCCTCCAATTAGATCTGGTGGGGAATCGGAGTAGTTGGGGCCATGTTCTGAAGTTTCCCGATAGGTGGATAAGAGGGAGGCATGAAACACATCATGGATTTGCCAGGTTTTGGGGAGGTGAAGACGAAACACCACTGGGGAGATGACCTGGGCAATTTCAAATGGTCCTTCTCTCCTGGGGGTGAGTTTCTTGGATGGGTAGTGGAGGTGGAGGTTCTTGCCTTCTAGCCATACCTTGTCTCCTACTTTCCATGGGTGGAACTTGGAGGAGATCCACTCCTTCATGCTTCTTTGTACCTTTTTGTGTGCAGCAACAGCCTCCGATCGGGCATCTCCAAGTATTTCCAATCGTTGTTCCAGGGCAGGGAGGAACATTTTGCCGATTGGAGGATAGGGACAGGGTTCATATCCCATCATGAGGGAGAAGGGGGACTTATTGGTAATGGAATGAACGGCTGCATTATGGGAGAACTCAGCCATAGGGAGGAGTTCTGCCCATTTTTCAGGGTGTCCGTCACAGAAGATGCAGAGGTAGGTCTCTAGTTCCTGGTTGACCCGCTCAGTTTCACCATTGGTTTGGGGATGGTACATAGTGGAGAGGGCCAGATCATATTTGAGAAGTCTGGCTAGTTCTCTTGTGAAGGCAGAAGTGAATTGGGGTCCCCAATCAGAGATACACCTGTCATGTAATCCGAAGCAGCGGAAGACCATTTTAAAGAAAAGAAGTGCCACTCCCACAGCATCAATAGTTTTGAGACAGGGGGCATAAATTACCCCCTTTGTAAGACCATGGTCAACCACAACCAAGACAGAGTCAAACCTGAGAGAGGGAGGGAGATCTGTGATGAGATCCACAGAAACGGATTGGAAGGGGTGGGTCACCAGGGAGGGTAATGGGGTCAGGGGTGGGGTGGAGGGGTGGGTATTCACTTTGTGGGCCTGACAGGTGGCACAACCAAAGATGAAATGTTGCATGAAGGTGGTGAGGCCAGGCCACCAATAATCCCATTGGAGGGTGTTGACAGTTTGGAAATAACCACCATGCCCCCTGGTTTCACTCTCATGAATGGAATGGGTGAGATCCCGCCAGGCCGGGCCAGGAACGAAGAGCTTGTTCCTATAGTAGAGGTGAGGGTGGTCATAGACCCAGTCCATCCGGGTGGCCCAGGGGGAAAGGGAGGATCTGTCAGCGAGAGCTTTAATAGCATCGAGTACAAGGGGGTTGGTGGGGGAAGAGGACACGATCTTGTCAGCTAGGGCTGTATCAATCAAGTGAACAAAGAGGTTGGGGGGAAGGAGGGTGACATCCTGGTTATCGTTGGTGGTTGTGACATCATCCTTTCAAGAGAGGGCATTCGCTGGGCCCATCTGGGTGCCGGGGAGGTGGTGGAAGGTCAGGTCGAAGTCTTGTAGGAACATCAACCATCGGGCTTGGTGGTGAGACAACTTCCTAGGTTGTTTGAACTATGTCAAGTTCTTGTGGTCTGTGAGGACAGTAACGGGATGGGAGGTGCCCAGAAGATAGTGTCACCATTCTTTGAGGGTGTGAATGACAGCAAGGAGTTTGTGATCATAGATGTCATAATTTCTCTTGGCTGGGGAGAGGGTTTGGAAGAGATAAGCACAAGGGTGGAGGTCGCCATTGGTGTCTTTTTTTATAAGGACAGCTCCTGTGGCCATGAGGGATGCATCGGTCATGACAAAGAAAGGGGAAAGGACGTCGGGGAGGCGTAGGACTGGTCATTTGGTGAAGGCCCCCTTGATGGCAAGGAAGGTGGTCTGTTGGGGTTCCTTCCATTTCCAGGGGGTGTTCTTCTTTGTCAATTCAATGAGGGGGCAGGCTAAGTTTGAGAAATCTGGGATAAACTTCCTATAGAAGTTACAAAACCCTATGAATGACCAGATTGCTTTAACAGAGGTTGGGGATTTCCAGTCATTGATGGCACTCAGTTTGACCAGGTCCATCTTTACTTGCCCTTCTCGTACGATCATCCCTAAGTACTCCACCTTGTTGACATCGAAGGAACACTTCTTGAGTTTGAGGAAGAGTTTATGTTCCTGGAGTTGTTTGAGGACATGTTTTGTTTGTTCCTCGTGAATGGTGGGGGAGGAGGAATGGATGAGGATGTCGTCCATGTAAATGATAAGCCATCCCTCTGCCATCATGTCACAAAAGAGGTGGTCCATGAGGGCCTGGAAAGTGGCAGGCAAGTTGCAAAGTCCAAAGAACATTACCGTCAGTTTGAAGAGGCTGAAGGGTGTGATGAAGGCTGCCTTCCAGCAGTCTTTGGGTTTGATCAGCACATTGTTATACCCCCATCGGATGTCCATTTTTGTGAAGAGACGAGACCCCTTTAGTTTGTCCATGAGATCGGATATGAGGGGGAGGGGGTATGCATTCTTGACGGTATGTTCGTTGAGGTATCGGTAGTCCTGGCAGGGACAGACCAATCCATCCTTCTTTGGAACGAAAAAGAAGGGGGAAGCCTGCGGTGATTTTAATGGGACTATCTTCCCAGACTTGACATGTTCATCGACAAAGGCTCTACAGGCATTGAGCTCCTTCGGATTGAGAGGATAGGCCTTAGCGACCTTAGGAGTGAAGTCCTCTTTGAGGTCAATGGCATGATCAAAGGATTGGGAGGGAGGTAGCTCATCAGTGACTTTCTTTTTGAACATGTCCAGGAAGGCAGAGTATTGCTGCGGAAGTTTCTTCTCCGCTTTTTCTGTTTTCAAAATGATCTCCATCATGATAGTGGTCTTTGAAATGGATAGGGAGTGATCAAGTCATTTCTTCCACATTTGAGCAGTGCGAAGGTCTGGGTCCATGTGTAGGTATTAGACAAGGTATCGCTGGGTAATGGCCTCTGGAGAGTCATGACGGGGGATAGGGAGCTGATCTGGGATGGTGACCTGCCCAGTTGCCCATTCAATAATGGGGTTGAGGTCCTTAAGCCAAGGGAGACCAAGGATGACATTCTCGGATCCACAGTTGATGACCATTAGCTTCCATTCTTCTTCGATTTCTCCTACTCGGAGAGTGAGGGACACCTGGTGTTGGATGATCCCTTCTTTGTTGGTGGTTCCATCCACATTCCAAGCCCTTAGTGGTTTAAGAAGTCGGGTAGTGGGAATATGATGCCTCGAGACAAAGTCTCGATCAATGAAGCATCCAGTTGCTCCACTGTCAATGAGGGTGGTAATGTCGACAATTTCTGCTCCTGCATGTGTGTAGAGGGAGAGGGGGATTTGAATTGACTGTGCATGCGAATCTGATACAAATATAGGAGCTATGACAAGAGGAGGAGAAGATGTTGAGACTTTCCTCTGTTTCAAAAATCCTTTGCCGCCTAGTGGTTGCCACCGTTTCTCCTCCTTCCTCTGATTGTTCTTCATAGCATGTTTTGAGCACTTGTAGGATATCCTCCTTTGGGACATTCCTTCCTCCGAGACTGGCAATGTAAGTTGTGACTGGGTCTGGGGTAGAAGTGGTGGAGGTGGCTCTGACCCTCTGGGGGTTTCTAGGGGGACGTGGGGGTCCATTGTTGCTATGAGGGGGGTTGTTGTTGTGGGGAGGGTGAGGGTGGTTGGTGGTACAACACCCCTTCTGGTGGCAGATGAAACAGAGGTTGTCCTTCATGTGATGGGCACACTTGACTGGGGTAAGGCAGATAGCATCCACGTCCATGGCATTTGGGTTGCGACGAGGGGCAGTGCAAGTCTGATGGGGTGGGATCCAAATGGACATGGGAATGAAAGCCCTTCCACATCGAAGTCTGTCTCTTCTCCTTGCCTGCCCAGAAAACTGGAAGGCCTTCTGAATCCAGCTGTCAATGGAGTCGGGGACGACAGGCATCATGAGGATGGAGTCGGAAAGGTTACTATCTAGGCCATTGATGTACCACTCGATCAACACCTTTTGATCTGTGATCTCTGCTTTTCCAGCAAGAAGTTGGAACTGGAGGTTGTAGTTGTCCAGCCCATCAGGATCCCTGAGGTTTTGCCTCAACCTTCCCAGGTCGATTCGGGCCTTGGCTCCGACATCATATGGGGTAAAGGCTTTAACGAAGCCTTCTGTTACAGCAGTGAAGGACTTAGCATTGTCCACTACTGTTTCATCTCCTATTCTCCAGTACCAACCCTTGGAGAAGTCCTTCCCTTGGCCTTTGCTCATCTTGGCAAGAAGGGTGAGGGTCTTGGCTTGGTTGTTGTAGAAGCGAGTGTTCATCTGGAAGTAGGCCTTCATGGCCAGCAGCCATTGTGGTGCATCATCTGGGTGACCAGAGAAATTGTCCAGCAGACCTGCCTTAATTTCTGACTTGTGTTTGTTGACATCCATGGGGAATTCTAGTGGAGATTTCGCATGTTCTTCGGTAGTTGCACTTTGTGGTGATGGAGGCACAGCTGGAGGAATAGTCAGTTGCAAATGATGAAAGTCTGTTCATGTTCCGGACAAAGATTGAACAGAAGTGGTTGGGGAAGAGGGGCAGGGGGTGGCGGAGTTTCTGGTCCAGAAATCGGGATCATCGTAGTAGTAGTTGGTGGGTTCGGTAGTCAGAGGAGGTACTGCAATTTCAATGTCTTCTTGCTCCTGCTCAGGGGAGGGAGCCTGGATTCCTCTTTGCCACAAAATGGTGGTAGGAGGGACCTCGTGCTAAGTAGCAGAGGTAAATTGGACAATCTAGTTCTTTTGTTACACTTTAATGTGTAGAACCTAGTTGAAGCGCACACTCATGTGTAGTGTGAAGACACTTAGAAGTTCAAGGGGTCTCACTATGACTAATCCTTAGACTAATCACTCGCAGAATGACCAGGCTCTAGGCAATAGATTGTGTAGAACTAGATGCTGAACTAATGTACAATGGCGAAGTATTTATACTACTGGGAATGGTGCACAGACCAGCTAAGCATGAATGTGCACAGACCATCTGGGCAGAGGGGGATATGAGGCAGTACAAGAGAACTACCTAGAAAGGGTTACTTGTCTGGTTCAAGAAGGTCATCAGTAAAAGTAGCATATTGTAAGGTCAACACCATAAGGGCAAAGCCCTCTTGCACATGAGAAGACAAATTGGTGAGCACATAATTAGAAGGATAAAAGGGAAAGAAATCTGTAACAAGATCAAGAGACAGCTGGCAGCACCTTATGCCCATCAGCAGAATGGTAAAGCTGAACAGGCGATATGGGCCCTTGAGGGCTGTTCTCTCGCTATGCTCGAGGCTGCCGGTCTACCCTTGACCCTCTGGGGTGAAGCTGTCCTTACTGCTGCCTACCTATGGAACTGCACTGAGTCCACAGTCCTCCTACCCAGAAAGACACCCTACAAGATGGTTAACAGCAGGAAACCTGACCTGTCCCACCTCCGCATGTTTGGATCACGATGCTGGACACATATCCCCACTGAGATGCAGAGTAAGCTTGGACCAAAGTCACGTCAGGCACTCTTCATGGGCTATCCAGAGGGGGTGAAGGGCTATCACTTACATGATACTACAGTACCAGTGGCACCTTCTTCATTGCACACGATGTCATTTTTGACAAGGACTTCAGGGGCACTGAGGATGACAAGGATGAGGACAAGGATGAGCCTGTGCTACGGCCTCCCCTTCCCACAGCCTCCTCTCCAGTGGATGCAGTCACGGCACCTGGAACGCCTACCATGTCTGTCCTCACCCCTCCTGTGGTGATGCCGTGTCCCAACCCCCTTCACAAGTCCAGTTGTGCACGGAACATGACCAAAGCTGGTAAAGCCTATGCTGAGGAGCATGTGGCCACAAAGGCCCGTTTGGATGAGCTTCATGATAGGCATGTGCTTGTCACAACTCAGGGGGTGTGGTTAGATGATTCAGGCCACCCTGCTTCATTGGAGGGGGTGACAGGTGATGAGGCCATGGATACTGACCCCCTGGGAGCCATCGAATCAAACAACGACATCCCAGACATCGCAGCAGATGTTGCCATCAGTGAGCAAGCTCATGTCATTGAGGAGCAAGCTCACATCGCCATCAGAAGCGACAAGCGTTGAGATCCCTCCACACCAGACTATGACATGTCCATCCTGCCAGCTACATACAAGGAGGCCATGCTGTGGCCTGACCACGAACTATGGCTTGTGGCAATGAAAACGGAGCTACAGACCATGAAAGACATGAATGTATACGAGATTGCTGAGCTACCAGAAGGTCGCAAAGCGATAGGTTGCCACTGGGTTCTTGAGTTCAAAGATGACAACAAAGGAGGCTCAGTATACAAGGCACGACTTGTTGCTCAAGGCTTCTCACAAGTCCCAGGGATTGACTACAGTGCTACATTCACTCCAGTTATCAAACCAGCAACAGTCCATTTACTCGCTGCACTTGGCTGTCAACATGACTGGGAAATCGACACCTTTGACGCAAAAAGAGCATTCTTATGGGGTGTTCTCAAGGAAGAGATCTACATGTGTCAGCCAAAGGGATTCGAGCAAGGTGATTGGAGAAAGTCCATGTGGCTCATGCTATGCTCTATCTACAGACTGAAGCAATCAGTGCTCGAATGGTACAAGCAGGTCTGTACTGTGATGTTGGACTTGAGGTTTGTTCACACTGAGTTGGACCATGCGTTGTTTTATTATGACGGTGAGGATGACCTCACCACCAGTGTTACTAACCTCACGCTCAGTGCCTCACCTACGAAGATCAAATGTCTAATCAGGTGGCATGTTGACGACGGAATGGGAGTCTCCAACTCATGCTCCTTTCTCGAGAGGGTAAAAAGGAGAATCATGGAGAAGTTCAGCATTAAGGACTTAGGGCCAGTATCGAAATACCTGGGAGTACAGTTCAAACGGGACAGGAAGACTCGTCAACTGTGAATGCACCAGGGTGAGTACATCACCTTTTTGCTCCAGGAGTATGGACTGTCTGATTGCAATCCCATCTGCCTTCCTGCCGACCCTAAGGCTCCCTTCAGAGATCCCACAGCCTCCTACCCGGAAGTCACAAACCTTTGCTTGTCCTACCTCAAATTAATCAGGGAACTCATATACCTCTCCATCAACACATGATCTGACATCACATGCATAGTCAACTCACTCACACAATTCAATGCTGATCCCTCTCCTCACCACTTTGCAGCCAGGAAGAGAGTGCTTTGTTACCTGGCAGGAACGCTCAACCACCATCTTCACTATGGTACAGAAACAGAAACCCCTGAGCTTCACGTGTATGCAGACACAAGCTGGGCGAATGAGGCTGGACATCGCTCCATATCGGGCTATGCCTGGTTTTATGTGGGCGGACTAATCTCGCATGTGTCTAAAAAACAAACGATGGTAGCCTTGTCCTCCACTGAGGCGGAATACATGGTGGTCACCCATGTCATTCAGAAGGGCCTCTGGCTTAAATCCCTCTCCACCAAACTCACACTTCTGTTTCAGATCCCAATTAAAGTTTTCCTTGACAACACCGGAGCCATTGCACTCTCCACAGTGGCAAAGTTCCATCAACACACAAAGCATATCGACATTCGATACCACTTCATTCAGGAGCACGTTGACAATGGCATGTTTCGTTTAATCTGGTTACCTATGTACAAAAACATAGCAGATATCCTTACAAAACCCCTACCGAGGCCCATTTTCTCCAAGCTTTCTGCAGCTCTCAGTTTAGTGGCCTCCTGAAGGGGGTATGTTGAACTTATTATATTTATCTTATTCACTTGGCCACTCTATATCTTGCACCATCTTGCACTCATCTTGTAGCACCTAGTGCACTTCACTCATCTTACCACATTCATCGTGTTACGTAATCTTGTAGCACTCAGACACGCGTCGCCCGGTCAACATTTTTCCTCAGCGCTCTCACACTCTTGTGTTCACTGAGGTATGTTGACCAGTTAGACTCACATTGTTTCATGCTTATAAGTACCTAGTTATCTCGTCTAGGTACTAATATAAGTGCTCTCACACTCTCGTGTTCACTGAGTTATCTCATCTAGCTCGATCAACTCTCACATCCACCCTTTCTTTGCTGTTCTCTGCCATTGGGACCATGTCATTCTGATAGATGAAACAGAGATGTCACGCATGAAAGTGCTGACATGACGGGCCGCAAGGAGGTCAGAGATGAGCGCCAAGATGCACAGGTTGATGGGGAGGTTGACAGGACATGATGAAACGTGACGATCGAGGGGGAGAGAAAACGTGTGAGAGCACAGATGCAATCGACATTGGGAGCTGAAGAAAGCCATCAGTGCACCTCACCAGACAAGGACAACATACCCAGACTACCCCCAGAGCCACATCCACCACTCTACAGCCCACCTGAATGGTCCGTATGAGAGAACAAGCCCCTGAGCATCAAGCTCGAGGAGGAGTGGATATGACTTGTGAGCCACGATGCTGGACCTACCAGGGATGAAGCGAACACACCGGGAGCATCCCAGGGTGACAAGGATCCAAGCAACAGGCCAAAGAAGCTGTGGAACACGTCAGAACACAAGCACAAATTATTGAATATCTAAGTACTCAGTGGTTGGGAAACCAGCTGAGCTCACCTATTGAATATCTAAGTACTGTAGATAGTTAGTACTAATGATAGGTAGCTCTAATAATAGTGTACTCACCTCAGTGGTTGGGAAACCAGCTGAGGTGTAACAATGTACTACGACCGAAAATACTAGCTGTAGCTTATGTAATCTACTCTCACGTTTGTAAACTCCAACACAAATGTTTGGAGCAAGAGGAGGATGAGAACTCACCAAGGAGGTCTCAAGATGAGACAGACAAGCCAGACAGCAAAGCGGTCACACCAGACGACTTACACAGTGCCCAGGAATGCTCCAGAGGCCATACGAACCAGCGTGTTGGTGAGATGAGTGCATTGAGTCAAGATAGCAGGCCAGGAGGTGAGTTGGGCGAGTTGAATGAACCAGGAGGTGTCAAGGCTGAAGCACTGCACCAAACGGTTGTCAATTGGGTGAGGAGGATGAACCGCAAGACGTCGAGGGCAAAATGCTGCACCAAAACAATGGCGAAGGCGTCAGGATCCATGGGAGAGGCTGTGGCAAGGCTGGCACAATGAGTGGCACATGTCACAACTTGAAACAAGTTGAAATGAAGATGCTAGCTACATATGAGGCAAGTCAGCAAGAACGGTACGAATGCTCAATGGACAACATACCTGGGCCACCCAGACCACATAGGAACCTCTACAGACGTCCTATCAAGCCTGTAAACCCACCGCACTGATGTGGCAAGCTCAAACCATGAGCTAAAAGAGTTAGTCAAGCCCAAGAGAAGAAAATGGACATACCAAGCAAAATGGTCATGTCAAAGCCGAATCAGGCGAATCGGATGCACTGGATACATTGTAGACGGCCTATAGAAGTCAACAGAGTGTTCCTGAGGCGTGATACACAGGGCTGATGGCACTAGAGTCAATCGAACGTGACCACATGAGCAGAGATAGGACAAGCGCCACATGCAACTTGTGACTTGCCTTATTTGGGCATCACTGCTCAGACACAACATGACTACACCACGGATGATATCCACTGCACACATGCTGCTACACAGACATGATATATTCATTTATAGAAGATCTTTTAAAGGTATTTTCTTTTCTTTTATTATTTAGATCTTTTTACTATAGTAGATCCCCTTCCATTTGAGGGGGAGTGTTGGAGTTTACAAATGTGAGAATAGCTTATATAAGCTACACTTGTTACACCAAGTAACAATGGAACACCAACAAGTAGTTGGAGTTCGTCCAGAGGCACTCTAGTGATGAAGTAGAGTGTATGCCAGCCCACTATGCTGAGCATTGAGTGATGGCTTGCACCAGTGTGCAAAGCAAGAAGCAAAAGAGTAAGTGTGAGAGCTGGTGAGAGAAACGAGCCAGCAGTGAACTCCAAGATACACAGTTGATTGTGTAGGTTTAAGTTAAAGAGTAGTTTACAGTGGAGACTGAATATATATACTGCCTAGAGTCAATTTAGGGCAGGTGAGTTGGAGTGTGAAACTAACATAAAGGGAGGCACGAGTGTGATGGTGAGGTAAGAAACATGTTGTGTATAACAAGCACATGATGAAGAAGGCAGTGTTCTTGGAAAGAACAGGAATGGGAGAAATCAGAATCAGAAGGAATCAGAATGGAGAGAATTGGAACAGGAAAAATAGGATCAGAAGAGGGTGGTGTCCTCAGAGAGCAATGGAACAGTGAGGCTGTCCTCGAGGGCAGTGTCAGGCACTGCATAGTCCTACAATGATGTGATGATGTTGTCCCACAGGAAAGATGCAGGGTAGTTCAGCAGGATGATAGGGGAAAATGAAGAGGGGGTTCCATTACCTGTAATATTATCCTCCATGTACATCTGAAGTTCCATCTCAGATAGAACTTCAATTGTCTCGATCTCCCTCATTCTCCTCATAGTTGGTGAGGTCCCAGTCAATGGCTGAGAGGTCATGGAGAGGGCAGTTGACTGCGAGATGTCCAAGCTCATCACAGTAGTTGCAATGTTGGTGAGGGCAGTCAGCCTGCTTGTGTCTGGGGGCGAAAACCTGACAGAAGAGGCATTGGTATCTGGGACAGAAGGGGCATAGGTGTCCGAAGGAGTGACAGTTGTAACACTGGATGGGAACCATGGATGGGTGACACATGGTGGTGGAGGGAGGGTGAGGAAGGGGGCCCACATGGGATGAGGGATGATTACATTCAGCTGTAGTTGCTTGACTGGGATTGAGTTGAGTGGGGGTCGTACTTCCCCCAGGTCCATTGAGAAGGTTGCTGGGACCAACCTTGACAGCTGCTGAAATGTCTCCCATAGAGGGGGGAAGGTTATTGGTAGTTTGGGATAGGAGTCTGGTAGAGACAAGAATCTGATGGCAAGGCTGTCTGAGGGGGTGAGGGGATCTTGGGTCCGCTGGAGGGGTAATGGGTATGGGGGTGGCAGGGTGAGTGGGGACAATGGTGGACTCGGAGGAGGGATCCTCGGTGGCAACTGAAAAGGTTCCAACATCAACTTGGCTTCTAAGCTCAAGATGAGGTCTTCAAGAGCTCTGGCCTTGTTGGTCATTGGAGGGAGAGGAGGATGGGGAGGAGTGAGGCATTCCATCAAAGACGTCAACATTGGTAGGAAGGGGGTTGTTGTTAAAGTATGCCTGTCCCTCTTCTTCCAAAAGGGAAAAGATGACAGGGTGGAGGAAAAATGAGATGGTCATGAGAGGGAGGATGGAGATGCAGTAGTGGAGTCACTCAATGTGGAAGGCATCAAGTGTGGCATTTCTGATCTCAAGTGTTGTGAGATGATCTTGAGCGAACACTGGTGGGACTCAATGGGCTACACCAAACCAAGAAGATGAACGGCCACAGCAAATAGAGTAAAGTGAGAAGATAAGATAAAGCTAGATGGAATATAGATAAAGCAAAGAGAAGTCAATAGGCAAGTAGGTTGTTGGATGTCTTCAGAATACTTGCAAGGACGTGGGTCACAAGTCCATTGGTAGGAGGGAATCAATGTTGGAGGCATAAAGACTTGATGACCAGATCAAAGTCAATGTCTTGAACTTACCTATCTTCTTCTATAACCATAGGGAACCAGGGAGAGATGAAAGTGTAACAGCCTTCCTTAATCACCTCACAGGGACGTAGGCCGCAAGAGACAAATGGATTAGACTGAGGATACCTCAGTCGACTGCGACTACTTATAAGTTACAGGAGAGTGCATGGACCATAAGGGTCCATGGGAACTACTTCTAAATAAGGAGAGATGAAAGAAGGGAACGTGAGAGTAAAGGAATGATGGTGAGAAGTCTGAGGAGGCTTCATGAGAATAGTTACTAAGTATAGTTAAATAAGAGAAGGGTTTGTGAGAGAAAGGAATATAACTTTATATAGATATATGAAAGAATAGAAGTGCATTGTGGGATAGGGGTGGAGGATAGAAGATACATATATAGATAAAATAAAGAGATCATAATTAAGATGAGATCTTGATGAGATCTTGTTATAGGGGTATTGGTAATTTAAAATAAGAAGAGAAGGAGGAAACAAGGTTCGAGGGTAAAGTTCGAGAACTGCAGTGTTTGACTTTTAATATAGAAGAGAAGAGAAGAGAGACAGGGATCAAATAGAAGAATGATGAAGATAGGGATTAAGAAGTCGTATATGCACGTGTTTGTTTTAGATCACTGGTCACATGTGGTTTCCCAGGATCATGTGCATGGGATCATGTGACTTCGAAGATGAAGGTTCTAAGGTAGGCGCAAATACTGCGCTAAGTTACAGCGGTTTTCAAAAGTCTGTGGAAAGTTGCAAAATATTCGGAACACTTTCACTGTCATGTGTCCGGGACCCCAGACATATCTACTAGCAAATCAACACCTAACCAAACAAACTAAAACACATTCACCGCAGTAAGTTTTCAGCGTCCTGATTGTCCTCACCTTCGAGTCTTTCGCTATGCCCAATCACTGGGCATCCCAGGATGTGAGGGCCCACATCCCAGTCCTTTACCATGAGGGTTTATCTGTCAAGGAAATCTGTCATCGACTCAGTACCAAGAAATCGTTGGTCTATCTGGTCCTCAAACTATATAGCCAGTATGGTGTCATCTCGAACTTCCATAATTACTCATGTGCAGTGGGCCACCCTCATTCTCTCAATCCGGCCGACCTTGCCTTCCTTTCTGCTCTCTTAGATCACCGGAGATCCCTTTACCTTGATGAACTGCGGGATGAGCTGCAGCTCAAACGTGGTGTTCACACAACCCTTCCAACTCTCTACCGTGCCCTCCAGCAGCTTGGAATCAGCTGCAAGATTGTCTCTGCCCGTGCCTATGAACGAAATGAATTGCTATGGGTGACATACATGAACTGCATTGCCGAAGAAGCTCATGATGTGGGCATGCTGATGTTTGTTGATGAGGCCGCAAAGAATGAACGTACACTTTCACAGAGATATGGGCGCTCAGGCAAGGGAGTTCGTTGTGTGGTTCAGAGGCGATTTGTCAGAGGTATGCGGTATTTGATCGTCCTGGTCATCACGCTCGATGGCATCATCATATATGACATTGTCGATGGTCCCGTCGACAGCAACCGTTTCTTCAAGTTTATCAAGGAACTCATTGTACTTTTTATTCCCTTTTTTTTATCGCGCCGTTGATTACTAATGTGGTCTGATATAGATGCCATTCACAAACCCCTACCCTGGTCCTCGTAGTGTACTTATCATGGATAACTGCCGCATCCATCATGGTGAGCGAATTCATCAGTTGGTTGAAGATGAACATCGTAAGTATTGCATATATATGTACGGAACATCAAAGCTGATATAGTCAATACAACCATGTAGTCTGCAAGCTCATTTACCTCCTGTGGTACTCGCCCAATTATAACCCAATTGAGCAAGCATTTTCTGCAGTCAAGGCATTCCTCTGTTGTCAAGGCTCCAATGACTCGCCCATCATGTCTATTGTTCGTGCTTGTCAGAGTATCACACCTGACAAAGTGGAGGGATATTTTTGGGCATCAGAATATATTGTATAGTTTGTCTCGTACTGTTGTTTTTTGATGTGACTGTTCTGTACCCTTTGTTGAAAGCTCGTTGTGTTCCACTCATTGTGTGAGTCAACATCGAATTGCAAACTACCACCGTACATAGGAAAGTTTGAAGGTACTAGTAAAGGCCAAAGCTGAGCTGAGATGGTTCTTCGTCCTCGTCAACAGTAAATCCACGTGGAACAGGGAGCCATTGGTTCTGCACATCACAAAAGTAGAGTAGATCATAGTCCAGACCTGGTGGACCACCTGCATCATCCACCTGCATTGGTGGCCCAGTGAATTGTGCACCACCTCCATCATGAACTGCTTCTGATATGCCACCTTTTTCACTGGCGGTTCCCCACTGGCCCAACCTTCGGTGTGTGACATTACCATATTGCTTCGTTTTCACTTTGCGTCAGGTCCATTCCACCATGCTGTACTACCTTTCTTCAAGTGGATCACATCGCCTGCAGAAAGGCCAAGGTCAGAAAGGAACTTGTCATCAACATCTGGAAGAATGTCGGGGCCAATCCCATTGAGTTGCAGGGAAGTCTTGTAAGTTAGCGCATGGCAGACACCTAAGTGCGCCTCAGCATACTCAAGGTAGCGCATCAAGTGGGATGGAGAGGGAACGAGCTGTGGTGACGACACAGCGTCGTCCTTCTGCTGAGTTGGAGTCTTAGGACTGGATGGGGCAGGTGCATGCATGGAGGTAGATAAACTGGCAGGTGGGGTTACGGTGCCCGCAACTGAAGAAAGAAGGCCCGATTGGGCGAGAGTCTGTATCAGGAGAACAGAGGTCAAAGAGTTGACATCAATGGCCAGCGCTGGTGCTGGTGATGGTGGCGGTAACTGTGCCGAAGCTCCCTTCGCATGGAGAATGGGGGCCTTATTCGCAGGATTGAACGAATCAATATTGGGTGGAGTGGATAGAGTTGCGTGGCCCTCCTCAAGGGCACGAGCCCAATCGAGAATCATCAGCTGTGTCAGGGGGATAGCTCCAAGGGGCCTGACATATGTCAACCCGTTATCATGTTCATTTTGGTACTTCTGCTGAAGCTTGATGCACCATCGAGCCAAGCGGCTATCATAGTCAGCTTTTGCAGAATGAGATTTTGCCTAGAAAATAATATGCTGACTCTTGAGTGTCATATGCGAAATGCAATGCTATGTGGCATGCACCTTCTCACCACCGCCAGAAGAATCTTCCGAGTCCGACTCATTCCCAGAGCTAGCTTGCGGACGGAGCAGCTTCTGGATATCGTGCATGTCAATGAGAATCTTGATGACGGACGGCTTGCTTTCAGTGATTTTCATCACCATCTCCTGGTAATCGGAAAGGTTGTTGACATCAATTGCATCCGCAGCCCATTGCCTACAGTCACCATTAGTTGAAGTTGTGTGATGAGAGTAAATAGAAAAAAAATACCCCTTTGTCTTCAGTAGAATATATCTAAATGGATAGTGTTTCTTCGCCGTGACCTCATAGTCCTCCTGGCCATGCTTTTGGAGCATGCTCTGCAAAAAATTGACATAGTTTGAGGGCTTGACTGTGAATGAGAGTTCCTTCGTTTTCGTTGACTTCTCTTCTCTTGAGGTAGATTTACCTCGCAACGTCTTCTTGACCTTTGAATAGATGGTTAGTGAGATGGAGAATACCTGCTCCCCATCCGAGTCATCCTCAATGTCCCGAGTCGGGGATGGTGACGACATGCTGGCCTAGAACGACTTAAAAAAAACTAGTATTACATTAGCTAGAGATACATCCGGGGTCCCAGACACGTGACAGCGAAAGTGTTCCAAATAGTTCGCAACCTTCCACGGACTTTTGAAAACCGCTGTAAAGGTAATGGAAAGTGTTTGGTAAATAAGTGTACAGATGAAAGTGCAAAGTGTCTGTAGTGAAAGTGTAGAAAAGTGTTTGTAAAAGATCGTGTTGTAACACAACTCCCTCTTTAGAATTTGACTTCCAGGCGAATTCTTCTTGAATAATCTAGTTTGGAAAATGATGACAAGGAATGTAGAAGAGGTGTCTCCGAAAGAAAATGATCATGATGAGAGGTGGAGAGGTGCACATTCTTTTCTTCTTCTTGCATCTTCCACTCTTTCCTTTATGCCCAACTCTGTTGCTGAACTCTTTTGTGCCTATCTCCAGGAATACCATGTGAGGGGTTAAAATTCAAAGAATGTCAGCATGAGCTGTGTGATTATAGCAAAGGAGGTTTCTTTGGGGATGAGGAAATACATAAAGGTGGATGTCCAAAAATAGATCAGGTTCTGCACTGAAATAAAATTGAAAAGGAGCTTGGTTACTAAATAGAAGGAATGTTTGTCGGAATAAAAAGAATGAAAATGTCCATAATCATGATTTTTTTGGAAAAATGGAAGAAAAATGAGGGTGAAAAATAAAGTAGGAATTGTTTGCTCATTCTATTGCTCTCTATAATTATTTCCTATACATGCACTACTCCCTCTTTGCAACTCAGATTCCAGACGAGTCTGTATGAAGCAAGTGAAGCAGAAGAAGGAGAGGAAAAAAAAAATAGGTGTTTTTCCAAAAAATCATCCAAATGCTGTGAACAAATGGAGACTAATGGACACTTCTTCTCTGCAACTTATTCGAAGGATCATATGAGGAGGGAATGAATTGAGGAGCAATGTCCATACAAGAAACAACAATAAAGTGGAGTGTCCAGAACATAATAAACTAGAGAGGAAACAATGTTTGAGAATTGTACAGTGAAATATATGAGTTTTGTTTGCCAGGTACCTTTGACTATTCCCTATATTGGGCATACACATCAGCAGGGATTTTTCTAAATAACTGAAAAGTTGTAATAGTTCTTGAGAAAGGAAGAATATGTTTTTTATCTTTTTTCTTTGTTTTGTATTTGCTTTGGTAGGTTTATTTCAAAAGGATGAAGAATATAATCAAGGGGATATTTTTATATTTTTACTCCCTCTTTAGGTACTGTCCATAGAAAACAAAAAACAAAATAATAGAGTTTGTACATGAGTACTCCTGGGCACCTCGTGCCACCTCCCTCATCGATTCCTTTTTCTTTTTTGCTTTTTCGGAGGCCCACGCAGGGAGCCTCCATTCTTTCATCATAGCTCACACGAGCTTGCTCGTGCCCAGATCCTTGTACCTCCTCCAAAGGTTGAGGTATGAGAGCAGATCTTGAATCTGCTTAACTGAGGGTGCGTTGCCCTCGTGCTCTAACTGCGCTGTGTGGAACAGCGTGCGGATTTTATCCGCCGAGTTGATAAGGCGAACGGGGCCCATTATGCCCCATTCTACCTTAACGTTGACAGCGTGATGCCGTCTGGCAGGAGTTGGGGGAGCACGCCCCTCTATGGCACTTTGCAGTGCTTCAGCAAGGGCTTCCCCTTGGTATGCATAGAGGTTATCGCCCATGGTGATGAGCCCAAGATCCCTGTCACTGACCTGCATGAAACTGGTTTCATGCATAGTCAGAAAAGCTACCACGCGAGAATGGATATTTCTACAACTTGACCTTAGTATGACCTACCTTCCCCTATTTTTATTGGAACATTTTACAAGAAGAATATGGAGATATAAATAGTTTTATTCAACCACAACTCTACTACTACCACTATTAGTACATAACTACATGAAACTGTATACTACATGTACAGCTAAGTGCCAGTGAGAGAAATTACCCC
>JBBPQN010000072.1:0-31742 GCA_038092575.1 Boletus subluridellus | reverse complement strand
CATGGAATCGTGTCGATCGAGGGGGAGATGAAGTCGTTGAAGGCACGAGAGCGATCGACGACGAGAGCTGAAGACGGTCGTCAGCGCACCTCAACAGACGAAGAGGACTTACCCAGAGCACCCCCAGAGCCTCCACCACCACTCACCAGCCCATATAAACAATCCGTGCGAGAGAACGAGCCCCCGAGCGTTGAGCTCGAGGGGGAGAGGAAAGGCCTTGCGAGCCACGACGCCAGACCCACCAGAGCCGAGACGGATGCGTCGGGAGCACCTGGAGGTGATGAAGACACCAGGGACCGACCTAAGATAGCATGGAATGCGTCAGAACACGAGCACAAACGTTTGGAGCAAGTGGATGAAGAGATCTCACCAAGGAGGTCTCGAAACGAGACAGACGAGCCGGATGGTGAAGCGGCTGCACCAGGCGACCTCCACAGCTGCCAGGAACGTCACAAAGACGTCGGGAAGTGGCGCATCGACAAGAGGATCGTGTCGAGCCAAAATAGAGGCCCAGGAGGTCAATTGGGTGAATTGGACAAAACGGGAGGCGTCGAGACTGAAGCGCTGCGCCAAACCATTGTAGACGACGTCGGAAAGGTCGCGAGACGTCCTGGAGACGTCAGGAACCAGCGCAACGACGATACGAAGTCGTCGAGTCGAGATAGAGGGCCAGGAGGGCCACTAGGCGAGCAGGTCATGTTGGAGGCGTCGAGAGGCGCTGAAGGTGAAACGCTGCGCGAAAACGACGCAGAAGGTGTCCAAAGGCATGGGAGAGGCTGCGGCGAGGCTGGCGCAACGAGCGGCGCACGTCACGACTCGAAACGAGTCGGAACGAAGACACTAGCTACATATGAGGCGAGTCAGCAAGAACGGTACGAGCACATGACGGACAATGTACCTAGGCCATCCAGACCACCTAGCAAGGACCCTAGACGTCCTACCGAGCCCGTCAACCCACCGCGCCGACGCGGAAAGCTCAAACCGCGAGTTAGAAGAGTTAGTCGAGCCTGAGCAAGGAATTGGACATACCGAGATGGACGGTCCCGTCGAGGCCATATCGGACGAATCGGACTGGCCAGATGCATTGTACATGGACTAGAGCAGGTGGGGAAGTGTTCCCGAGGCATGAAACCCGAGGATGACCGTGCCAGGATCGATTGATGGCGAACGCGCGAGCAGAGATAGCACCTGCACCACACGCGAGGCGCGACTTACCATATTGGGAAACCGCTCGACCGCGGACCACTGCGCACGATGCTGCTACACGGACACGATACCATTCATTTATTGGTAACATTTTGGTATACATTCATTTAGATTTTATCTTTTGCTTGTCAGAGCAAACACTTACAGCTACATTTTAGCCTCTCATGTTTGAGGGGGAGTGTTGGAGTTTGATATTCCGTATATGGTACTTACAGCTTACATAAGTGATAATTACATCGCACCACAGTAGTTTACTCTTACTTTAGTGACTACTAAAGTATTCTACAAATGTTGGTTTGGATGGTATTGGTCACATTTTGGGAGAATGTGCAAGCCAAGGAGATGGTTGAATTCTCTTTTGGATCCTCATCTTCCATCTTGCACTGTATGGTCACGAGCAGACATCAAAGTTATGTCCTGGTTTCACCTCTTTGAAGTGCCTGGAGTACCCTGTCTTCCATCTCACATCATATGGTCATGAGCAGACGTCAAAGTTATACACTCATTTCACCTCTTCACATGCCTGGAGTACTCCCCCCTCATCTTCCATCTCGCACTGTACGGTCACGAGCAGACATCAAAGCTATATGCTCATTTCTTTACCCACCTCTAATAGTGTAGTACTAGTTAGACTGTGTTATGTATTGCTTTTCGTGCTATCTGTGTCGGAAGTGTGCTTTTAATGTGATTTCCAGTGCTTTTGGGCTTTTGTGCTTTTCATGACGTTGACATGACAGAAAGCCACTAAAAAGCCCAAAAAGCACTTGGTGAATTTACTGATGCTGTGAATAACAAGAACTACAAGATGTGGGACTCGACATACAGTGACTCAAAATGGAAATGCACAGCATTACATAATTCATTTTTCGACCTGCTCCTCCTCACCCATTCAACATTATGATAAGATATTGGGCTCATTCGAGAGCTAGAGGTCAGTAGGATAAAGTGTAGTGATGTGAAATTGCAAGATTGTAATGTGGCAAGTTGTGTAACACGAAAGCCTCAAAATGTACTGTGCAATTCATTTTTTGGTCTACAAGCTCTCAAAACAATCAGGTTATATTGAATGAAAACAAGCAAACAAAGCTATGAAATGTCCTAATATCTAGTGTGGCCCCCCTGTGCCTCCAATAGCACCTGAACACGATCTGGCATGCTCTCATATAACTTCGTAATGTAGTCATCCTCCATCTGACCCCACTCCTCCACTAAAGCGTCCCATAACCCATTGAGATTTGTTGGTAGTGGTGTGCGACTACGCACACAACGTTCCAAGTACTCCCATGCATGTTCAATAATATTCATGTCAGGGCTATTTGGTGGCCAATTGAGCTTGTCGACCTTCTTCTTCTGAAACCAAGAGGTGGCGAGCTTCGACGTGTGCTTTGGATCGTTGTCCTGCTGAAAATAAATGTCCTTCTTGTTGATTCCGAGGTCATGGAGGGATCCAAGAAACTCATCATCAAGGATCTGGGTGTATAGCTGTGCATCCATGTTGCCCTCAATGCAACAAATCCTCCCTAACCCCTGAGCTGTAATACACCCCCATATCATAACATTTCCACTGCCATGTTTGACGACTTTCTTCACATAGCGCTCATCAAAAGCCTGGTCAGGAGTCCTCCAACACCATTCACAGCTGTCCATCCCAAAAAGAGTAAACTTTGACTCATTGGAGAAGCAGACTGCCTTCCAGTTCTCGACAGTCCAGTCAGCATGAGCTTTTGCCCATGCTAATCTCTTCTCCTTGTGGGCAGTGGTCAAAAGAGGCCGTGTACGACGTACATAGGCCTTCAGGCCACATTGTCAAAGTCTGACTCAGATAGTTTGGGCATTAATGGATGGGAAAAACTTCCTCTGAAGGTTGGAAACATCATGTGCCTTGCCTGCAGCAAGTGTGCGGATGGCAAAGCGAGTGTCATGGGCAGTGAACAGGCGACTATGACCTGGCTTCTGGGAGATATGGTGGAAATCTTCGGATTTAGCATAGTGCTCATAGATGCAGTTGACAGTTGTGCGATGGAGGCTGTACTTTTTGGCAATTTCGGCATCTGCCATGCCAGCCTCCTGATCGCGACAAATCCGAGCCTTCTTTGTTGGAGAAGTATACTTTGTCATAGGATGGGGGTAAATACAAGGCTGATGGAGGGATTATGGGCATTCTCCAGGTGCCAGGAATTCATGCGCTCGCCACAGGCCAGGTTTTTGTAGGAGGGTCACCTGAGATAATATGTAATGCACAGCACTCATCTGACTATTGCCTACAGAACTTATTGTTCAATTGACATACTGCAAAAAAAATTACACAAAAAGGTAGCCTAGACATAGCAGAACATGCTCATATTGATATAATCACCAGATGTTACATACTTGTTGCAGGCAAACAACAAACAATTCTACAAAACTGGCTGTTGTGCATTTTCATTTTGAGTCACTGTATAAACATTATAGACTATGATCTGAGTGTGTGTGGAACATTGTTAGCTGAAATTCTCCATGGTTGTGACCAGCAAAATGTTACAAATGCAAAATTAGTTCATTGAGTGACCATAAGGTGTACATATTGTGTCACTGATACTCATAGTGTTTTTCATACAGTTTGTAGTTCTCCTATATCCTTGCCCCATTTAATCAGATCTGGACAATCAGAGGCTGCAGGTAGATGGCTTAATGTGTCTACATTCATTTGCAACAATTTATGTGCTTATCAGACCAGTGGATCAGTGGTAATATGTGTTTTTAATCTGTTGCAGTAAACCTCCTATACCTTCAAATGCTTTTCCACACCTCCTGTGTGTTTTATCAATTTATACAAGCTTCCACAATGGTCAGAGGATCCTGTAAAATTAATGGGAGATGGATGTACATATGTGCAAAGGGTCCACAACATTACAATATGCATATATCCATTTTCCAGCCTATAATAAATTGCAGTGCAGAAAGTGCCTTATTATTTATTTATGCCGTTGTAGTGGTTATGTCCCTATACCATCTAAAGGTGAACCCAATGCTTCACTCCACAGTCAATACAAATCAGTCATTGGATTATTGTTATTCATTATGCTTGGAACAAGATCTGACCTTGCCTATTCTGTAATCAAGATGTCACAGTTCTCAGTGAATCCCACCAAAGAACATTTAGACAAAGTGATATACATCTGTCACTACCTGGCTAGTATCAGAGAACTCTGTCTAGAGTATGATGGAGACAGCAGTGCTGGTTTCCTTTCATACAGTGCACTGATTGGGCAGGAGATCCAGAGACCAGGCAGTCCACCATTGGTTATGCAATATTCCTTGCAAATGGCACAGTCAGTTGGCTATCGCACCAACAGTGGAAGGTGACCTTGTCTAGCACAGAAGCCAAATATGTTGGCATGACCAAGGCAGCTAAGCAGCTTCATTGGATCCTGTCATTGTTTTCAGAACTGAGATATAACCAACCTCCATTTGTACTTTATACAGATAATCAAGACACTATATTTCTAGCCTCCAATCCCATGCAGGAAGGATAAACAAAGCATATCACTATACCCTTCCATTATATCAGGGAATGCATTACAGATGGGGTTATCAAACTCTTTTATATTTCTACTGATAAGCAGGTTGCAGATAACTTCACAAAAAATAATCTGACATGGCAGAAATTTGAAGACAATTGGAAATGTTTCACTCTCATTGTTTATCCTATGCCCAAAGGAACATGAATACTGAAGGGGAGTGTCAAAAATATGGTTAATTATTCATTATTTCTTCTACCATATTACTCCTTTATTATGCTACTCATATTCTCTTTGCTTGCATGTGACCCTTAACTCGTGTGACACAAGCCAGACTCACATTACATGATGGTCTAGGCTATATGATGTCATTACTTACAATATTATGAGGTCATACCCTCAATCCATGGGTCCAGACACCACTGTCATGGATATGGTTAAACCCTCAATCCAGAGTATAAGGATTTCTCACATCACTTGTCAGGATATAGGGTTGACACCTTATATGGTAGATCATATGATGCTATTTCTACCAATGGGAGCCCACAGGCTAAGGGCATTCCCTTTATATCTTTAGACTCAGTTCTAACCTTATACTCTGTATAGTATAAGTAGAGAGCCCTTTTGGCTCTATAGAATCTAAGATGTTTAGACTTCTCTCTTCTCTCCAGTCAGTTGTCACCACTTTTCATTGGATCTCATGCCTCTGAGAGGTTGTTGATCACTTATATATCACTAAGATAACAAAGGACTATCTAAGGTCCATCCATAGTGCATGTCTCCTTGGCTTACTACAAGGAGAACTGCCCAAGGATCCCAAGATATTGTTGGATTCTCACTTGCCACAACTTCAAGTGGGCCCTTCTTCAACTGGATTGCATTTCCTGGTCAGAACTGAATTTGACTCTTTTGGCAACAAACAAGAATGTTTGGGAGCATCTGGCAGGAGATTGCCAACTGTCTTGGGCACACACTGAATTCCACTTTCAGCTATTTTGTTTTTCCAATGCAGCCCATTTGTCCTGACATCCAGTATGCTGATTGATTTGATAATCATGAATCAAACATCATCACTGTATATCCCATTTGTTTTCCATATTTATTATATCCACTAACTATATATACTACCATACAGGGTACAGACACCATTAACCCTCACTGTGCTCATCAACACAAAATGTATGGCCACCTTCCACTGATACCACCGCTGCAATCCTGTGCTCCAACCCATGTCAATTGTGAGCCCATTTCTGCCCCAAACCTACTTTCAGATCCATCCAGCACCACTGGTGAATTATTCACCCCTCCCTAGGTTCCATCACATCCACTGCTGATTTGGACATCCAGGCACCACTGCAACCCACCTCATTGAGCACATCTGAAAAGAGAAAGATGCTGTTACAACTGTGTAACAATGGAACACCAATGTGTCTCTGGTTTGCAAGTACTCATTGAGAGTATCAGTCATTGGCCCTAATTACCCAATCAAGGAAAAATGAGTCAAGGAGCTGGCCTTGACTAGGATGGAGATGAGGTGACAGAGTAGAAGAGCAAGAATGGCAAAGGGAGCCAGTCAAGCAAATCAGATAATATAGTAGATTGTGTAGGTCAAAGTTAGAGAGCAGTTACAGGTGGAGTGCAGATATATATATTGTACAGTGGGTTAAGGGCTAGTGAATTCAAATGATGAAATAAGCATAAGTGTAGACACTGGAGACAAGGAAGGAATTGGAACAATAAGGTTATACATAAGAGAGTATAGCCATGGAACGGTGTCTGTTGGAAGAAATAGAATCAAAGTGGAGATATGGAATGAGACAGGATAAATAGGAACAGATAGGAGAGATAGGATCAATGAAGTGGTGTGGCCTTTGAAGGAGTTGAAAGAGAGAAAAGAGTCAGAAGAGAGAAAAGGTCTATTCAGGCAGTGCCCAGCACCATGTACTCCTGCAGATCGTATATGATGTCATCCTGTAATAAGCTCCCTGAGTAGTCAAGTGGGAGGGTAGGAGAAAAAGGAGTGGAGGTCTCCTCAACCATAACAGGTGTTGATCAACATGACAGCTGAGATTGTTTGATTGATGGTGGTTAGGGTGGCTGCACCAAACCACACAGTTCAGAAAGAGATGTACAAATATGTGAAGTCAACTGGAATGCAGTCAGTTGCCAATGGAGCTACAGTGACTCCATCTGATAAAATAGAGTATAAAATTACACATACAATGGCCACCACTAACACCACTAAAAGAAGGACTGTTTACCAGTGCTGGCTATCTGTTACCAACTTCATGACCTCAAGGGATCCACTGATGTGGATTCTCAGAAGCAATGCTACAAGAACCAAGTCAGAAATCTGCTCAACAACTTCAAATTTCCTTTGTGAGCATGCAACTAAATCTCACTTCTCTTCAAAATTCTTTTAGAATTTCATCCTCAATATTTTTTTATTCAACCACTTCAACTTCACCATGCACCTGAACTCAGTTGAATATATGGACAACATTTACTGCTTCATAGGAGCATCCATAATTAGTACTTTCCATGACTTTGAAAAAGTATTTTTTGACCTTCAAGATGTCAATGGAGAGCTTTGGTCAGAATACTATAGGCAAATCAAGATTTTGATCTGAGAATGTGCTGGAATGAGCACTTGAATGTCTGGCTCTTGAACCCACAGGCAGATTTATTTACATGGGGGTGGGAGAGCCTTCAGCTACTGTATAATCATTATTATTAAGTTATCATATACTATATATCTACTTGAGATAGGCTGTGTATCTAAACAATGATCTAATCTGGTATGATGTGACTCTTTCATATACATATCCATTCAAAAGGAGAATAAAAGTATACTATATGTATCTTTTTCATCTGTCAAGAGAAGGTGAAACCCTCATCTGTACCCTCAGTTAGCCCAGTTTGGTCCTTCAGATAAGGGAGCTCCCCAGGTGGTTGAAGGTAAGGGTCATGAGAGAATGGGCAAAATGGGGTGGGAATGTCTTAACTCTAATACATGCCATATATACACCCAATGCTACTGACGTGCTGGTTATCTCATAGGTAAGTAAGCTTTCATAAGCATAAAAGAAAGAGAATCTTCACTCATGGAAGATGTGGATGTACAATGGAATAAAAGAAGAGAGGCATGTGTACCAACACAAGCATAAGCTGGTTCATGTCAGATTTGTCAGTGCTGCTACATAGTTATATATATAGGACAGAAAGTGGTGAGAAAATGCTAAGTAAAACATTGCACACAGAATGTAAGGAGGTGGCATGATGTCAGCATCACCATACTCATGATAGAAATAATCTTGCTTGTTCTTAAGGTATCGCATGATCTGGTAGATGGATGAGCTGGCATCAGCTTGAATTTTAGCACATTTGAGGATTTCATTGAGTTGATTCCAACTGAGAAGAAATGCAACAAGATCAATATCTCTAGTAAACTCTACCTTGCTTTAGAAACATAGTAATTCACTCACCAATGTCATGAAATTGGTTTCTTTGATTGAAAAGAGGGAGTTTGCACTAGGAGTGCATTGTTGGAAGAAAGCTCTACAGTCTAAATATCTGGTAGCACAGTTACTTCCATTGTAAAATAGACTTGAACATCAGTACGCACGCACCCGGTGCCCTGTTGTGGGATTAGTACAGCATAATGGGCATGGATAAGGTTGAGAGCATCAGCTTGCAACTGGCATAGCTTCAGTAGGTTCAGTTGATAGTTGGTGTGTCCACAGTAGATGTGCAATTCATAAGCTGTGGTCCAATTAAAGTAAATAGGAGGGAAATACTTTATTAGTATTTGACTGGATGGAGCAGGTGTCATATGTTGCACTGCTCATCAATGTAACATTCTTGATTGGCATACATGCAGATAACATTGAACTTCAGGTTCCAGGTAGTTTGTAGGGAAAGTTGTGTGGAATAGCAGTGGGTGGTAATACGGTTATATACCAATACTGGAATGAATCTGGTGGTGATGGGGAATGTCAGTTGAGTACACTTGTCTACCCCATCAAAGAATCCATCTACCAAAGGTATGGGTATGGTGGTAAATCTATTAGTGGGATGAATGTGGACTTTATTAGAATTCAAGTTCAAGGTATATAATAGCTTGTACCTGTCCTTTTGTCCAATTGAACAGGATTTTGTAAATAGGGTTGGGGGTAGGAGCAGCTTGGAGGCCAGTTTGAGACCTCATGCTGCACATTTCCAGTAATGTAATATATATATGAGGGTCACTATCTTTTAATGTACTGGAGTATCAATTTGCTATCCAGCAGATACATTCCAAAGCACAGAGGAAATGTGCAATGGAATTATGGCTATTATATTTATATATATGAGTCTGCCTACAAGATGCGACTTAGATGTCCATATTTCAAACTGATATTGATTAATTTGATAATATGAAATCTGCTACCAGCAGCATGTGGCCTGTTGTCAACCTACATCAACTACTATAAAAGACAACCATGGAAGCAACCTATAGCAACTTTCCAATTGGACAAAAGCAACATCAAAGCCACCAGTAGCAACCTCCCAATTGGGCAGAAGTGACCTCACAGCCATGGTAACAACCTTCCAACTGGGCAGAGGAAACCAGCACAATTAATCAACCAAGTATACATCTCATGCCCTTTAGATACTCATTGCAAACCAAAGTTGGCTGTCATTGCCATCACACAAGACAAATTACAGGGCCACATAACTGAGTGACTCCTTCCCAAACCTAGCAGCATGAACAAACATGGTAATCATAAAAGCCTAGTTCATATATGGCAGAAGCAACTGAGTGGCTGATCAAAAGCAATGCTCAATTGAACTGAAGCAAATCTACATACAGCCATGGAAGCATCTTCCTAATCAGGTGAAAGCAACCTCACAGCCACTGGAAGCAACCAACACAGTTGATTGACCAAGTATGGAATATATCTCATGTTTTCATTGATGGAGTAGAATGATATGAGTAAATTGTATAATGGTTGTTTATTCAATGAACTGGGCAAACAACATGCACAGGAGGAGGTAGGAAAAGAATAGGTCTGGAAACTAGCCTTGTGGAATCAAAGGACATTATGTTGACAAATTACCACCTGTGTGTCACCATTAAGGTTATATATTAGTAACAATCATATGATCTGACTTTCTTACTAGTTAGTGGCATTATTGCATTGTACAGCACTGCAGCAATACACACAGCACTCAGTAGTCCCTTGGTAAGGTACCCTAAGGTAGCTACATAGCTGGGTCTGATAGATGAGATAAGATTAACCACAATCCTGCTTATGATAAGATGTGTCTGCTGTATCTGCTTTGTTTGTCATATCCTATAACATATGTCCTTGCTGTTTGCTTACACTACTGTGCCACCATGATGCCATGCATGCCATCCGATGATGACAAGCACATCTACTAGTAGCTTGTTTCTCCTTCATTTCTCAGTACTTTTTCATGTCATTTTCACTTAACATATATTTTTATACTATCCTATGTAGTACAATATTTGCTACTATACAATATCTAATATGTGATTCATGCAGTCAATTCTGTGAAATGCAATCTCTGCCACATTAGCAGAGTTTCAACCACAGGTAGTCACTGTGCCACACAGTAGCCTTGACTCATTATCACTCTCAATGGTGAGCAATGCTATGCCACAGGTTCTTTTCCCTCTGTTTTTGACCTCAACCAATGGTCAGTGGTAGAGACCTGCATGACATATGGTCCTGCAGGCTGACACCATCAATACCAGCTCAATCATTCCATGGTCCATGCACAGTATTATATACATACCTATTGACATCAGATATACCAATGTGTAACATACATGGTAGGATGGAGATGAGAGACATGAGTTATGACATGAGATGAATAGCCATAGAATGGAAGAGAAGAGTGACATGATGCAACAGCATGGCTGTGGTAGAATGAAAGAAATGGAAATGAAAAGAAGATGTGCAGAGCACAAAGATGAACATGGAAAATAATATATTCAAATGCATCCATTAACCTTGAAGGTGAATTACCATGACTGATGATATAGCCTGCACATATAGAAAATAAAATAGTCAGGTGATGTATCATGTGATTTGGTCACATGACTTTGAAAAGAGAAAAATACATAAGTCTGAAATGAAAAGAATTCTGAACAATATGATAATTGACATAGAAAAGCAGGAAATCCAGTTACTGACATCAGCAAATATTTTTTACTGTGGAGAATCTTGAGACTGATGATGGAAATGGTTAGGAGGGATGATGAAGAACTTGATGTTCAGCATCATGAAGAGCAATATAGGACAGCAGGGCAATAACACAAGCACAGGCTCATGTAGAGTTTAAACCAATATGTACTTCCATATATGCAGTATAACTACATGATATTGTTATATGGGACATAGGATCATACAATACTCTGTACAACCATGGTAAAGAAACTGTGAAGTAAGGACAAAGGTGATAACAACATTACACAGGGGGACTGTAGTATGGAATAATAAAAAGAAAGTACATTTACATTACAAAGGTTCCTCACCACTTGCCAAGCTACTATCCATCACCTGTTCCTAAAGCTGAAGCTTTTGCATCTTGAGCTGCAGCTTCATCTTGGTAAGCTCATTCTCTACCATGACTTGTTTGTGATTGATATGCTGTGATTGCATATTCCAATTACATTCATTCTATCTTTTGTTGTCAAGCTGGTACACCTCATGTGTCCAATGCTTGTGTTCCCAATTGGCATACATAATGGTCCTTGGATTTCTAATTTTGGAGGGAGGTAATATTTATAAATATTGAACAGTTGGTGTTGTTGACCTGTGATATGACCTGGGTGACTGGTGATGCACATACACATTTGCATAAAGAGTTGCCAGTGCTGGATGAGATTGACTTGCATTTGGATGCTGGTCATCATCAGGACAAGTGGGATCCTTACAAAGGAATACCTTCACTGTGGGTCAGAGACAATTGAGATCACAGCAAGAGTGAGTTCTTGGTATGTCTAAGTTTTACACTATACAGAGTGCATTACTAGAATCTTTGCACAGCAGTGCAGTCCCAACTTCAGTCAAGGTGGCAGTGAACATTATCAGGAACATGAAGACATAGCAGCAGTAACCATACCTTGAAAACACATACAGCCACAACCACATATCATTTGCAATGTCAAGAAGAAGGATTTATAGGTCAGATACATAGTATATTAAGTTCAAACATTATATGTAATCCTTGTAGAGTAGAGTGGTGTTGTAATGATGCTGCACCTGTACTACATGCAGACCTCAATGGTGTGGCAATTTCATAGGTGGCACAAGGCGAGATGGGCAAGTTCAATGTCCCAGTTTAAAATATTGATTTAAAACAATATAGTCTAGAACCTATCAATAAGATGCTCCTCATAGCATCACCCTGCATTTTGGCCAAGCACCCCAAGTGCTCTTACCCCAGCTTGATGACTCCTCCTGCCAGCAGGTTTCTAGAATTTCAAATGTGCTCAATGTCCAGCTGCTCATATTGAAGGACAAGATCCTTGGTGCTTGGGAGGGTTGTCAAGGTCAGATGGAAGAGCCACTATGGAGTTCAGGCTTTGGATCGAGATCCTTCACATGCATTCCTCCCAAACTGCAACAGAAGAATGGAGCCCACTCTTGTGAGGCAATTTTTGTGGGTTACCTTGACAGGGTGAAGGGTGGGATACTGTGAGGTGTGGTGACTGGCACCTTCTTCAACTCCTGTGATGTAATTGTTGATGAGGCCTCATAATGCACTGTGGAGGGTCTGGTGACCCCTGTGTGCTCTTTTGGCCAGTTACTCCAATGCCCATGGTTCCCATGGAATCTTTGCTGCCTGCTCGTTTGTTTACTGCAGAAGTCCATGCATCCAGCACCAATATTGTGTTAGCTTATTTTAGGCATTCTTGTATGCAATTTATTCCACACCACATACATGCTAATAACCTAAATGAGAAGCTAAAAATATATACAGTTGTCCTGATGGGTTAGGTTAGCTGAGTCTGTCTTTAAGAGAGCTAAGAGGAGAGCAAGCATGGCATTGCTCACTCACTTGTGGCAGTGGTAAGGTATTGTGCATTCACATCAATCCAGCAGTGAACTTGGGAAACCAACAACAGCAAGCCCACCTCATCCATGGTCAATGCTGCTCTCTCCAGGCTTATTTATTGCACTGAGATCCAATTTGTCACCTGATCCTATGCCTAGCTGGTGGCTCCAGTGGCCAATTGCCTAAATGGATATAAGTGTGGCAGCTATTAGATATACATGTTGCCTTTTAGTTCAACACCCAGAGATATTGCTGTTTATAAAAACTTGATAAGGAATCTTTGACATGTCCCACACTTGCAACTGTACAAAGCCAAGTGGGTGAGCCATGAATTCAATAGTGGTAGTGGGGGAATTGTGGGGCTCAAGTATTCTCAGTTGTTGATAGCCAACACTGGCAACAGGCCTATTGCCAGTGACCCCAGCTTCCTGCTAATGAGTAGAACCTGGACTGTGGATGTGAAATGTGGCAAAAGGGAAGTTGAAAGCAGTGTTTCAATATTTTTTTGCTCTTTGAATTTGACTGGGCCAGTGGGGTGGTCACCATGTTTCTCAAACCCAATGCAGTACTATGTGTGGAGTCATTTCACACCATGCTGGTGGAAGATTCTGGATACAAAGTATGCACAATTGTTGCAAATCCTGGATTGGACTCTGTCCATTTGATATCCAATACAGGGAAATCAGTGAGGCACCTGGTGCCAGACCAAGATGTGAATGCCACTCCAGCTACAAATCTATTACAACAAGATCCAGATCTATCAATTGTAGGCATGCTTACCTCCCTGACTACAATGTCATTATCTGCCAAAATCTTCAGGATGGAAAGCCATGCAGTCAAGCAGTTCCTTTGGAGACTCTCATAAGTCATTGTTATGGTAGTGTCCCCAGTGCTCATAAAATTCTTTCTGCTTGCCCCTTAATGACAAGATAATGTCTGCTCAAAGATTTATTGTCACCCATTTTCTCATTTCCTATCCAAATATCATTGCTACTCAAGCTGAGCTCAAAAATATTTGCATGCATGCTAATTAATTCAGACCAATCACACATATTTAACCACCTGTGGATGGATTGGCTTGCAATCTTGCAATTTTGCATTGTCCAAAACAAATTATGCAGCCAAAATACTCAAGGAACACAGTGTGGGATGTTCATGTTGAACAAGGGGATGATCCTTTACCCAAGTGCTACAAATCCAAAGGCTCAACCATTCTTCAATGTGATAAATTGCAATCTTGTAGTGTTCAAACCTTCAGCACTACCAATTCCACCATCACTGGGCTCAAGGTACCAGTTGATCCTCATTGGACCTCAGAGTTGATATCCATGAGTCAGGCTCAAACTTATTCCCAAACTGCATCCCCCCAATCTGCACATTGCAATCTACAACACACCACTTGTGGTTCAAGAAGTGCTGATTAGCACAAAAGAGTAAATCAATATTCATTTTTATTTTCTTTTACTAAATAATATCTATTTTTAATAGCTCCCATAGAATGATGTGGAGATTCCAATCACCAATCAAAGACAGCACTATTAACTCCTATGGACTTGAGGAGGTTAGATCGTTCTGTTTCATTCTTTAGTGTATCAATCAGGATTTGATTCACCCAAATGCCAAATCTTCATGGAATGGAAACAACTTTTGTCTTCCCCTAATGTCAATACAAATCCAATGCTTTCAACACCTCCAAGCATGTTTTCAGGATCAGGAATCCTCAAAGGCCAACCTTACAAGTGCAATCAAAATGGCACTTGAAACACTATATATACATGCAAAGCAACACATTCAAAATGCTGGTGCATTCATTTCTTGCCACCATTAATAATTAGTCTACATTTGCCTTTGATCCATCCATTCTGATGGGGATTTTGAAATTCCAAATGCCTCACCTCCAATGGTGTGGGCCTCAGAAAAGACCCAGATCTCTCCACTATCTCTTCTTCACAGATGGATCAGAGCTCTCAGCTGCATTGCTTGGGTCACACTCACTGCCACTTCCATTCTATGAAATGCAACATATTCATATTCTTCATTGAGTGTCAAAGGCCATATTGTATTGATGAATGCCTACAAATCCCATGTCTGCCACACTTTAAAGGAACTGGAGGATTTTGTCATGTGTAAGGTCTTACTTCAAGTCCACCTTCCCAATCACACATACTCCCTTCCTGTTGAAGAAAATGATGACATCAACATGTGAGAATATGGCTTATTTACACCATCCAAGGAGGAACTTATATCTGGAAACCATCCATCTTCTCTTTTCCTTTCTGCCCTTTGTCAATCTGGGATCCATAATGGTGTCATTCATTGGGATTCAATCAAACTTGGAACTTGGAACAACCACATCACTGAGGCATGGTCAACCATCTACATTCTTCTTTATTTATTGTTTCTTTCCACCTGAGGAACAGAAATCTGGCAGCATGCCAACAGTTCTACAAGCATTCAACACCTTATTCTCTCTCCCCACCTAAAGACATTGGTTACTCAAAGTAACTATTCTGAGACCACAGCACTTACTGGTCTGTACAGATATATTGTTTGACCAATTCCCTATCTGCTTGCTAGGTTGATAGGTATTCTTCCTCAGATTATCCAGCTTATTGAGGCAATGGCAGTTCTTCACCATGCCTCATCCAAGGAAAAAGAAAAGATGCAAGATAACTATGCAACATACATTTTTGTTACAGCTGGTCAAGCATGAAACAGCAGTAGTTTTTCCTCTGCTCTTAAGCAGTGGTATATGGACAACTTGGAGTTTCCCCAATCAGACTCAACTTACACTGCCACTTTACTCAAGCTTTACAGAGAAAATTGCATTCTCACCAGAATAGGGAACATCTCTGGAACACATGGCCAATAGGAGTTTGGGTCATTCTTTGGAAGCTGCTGATATGAATTATGTCAGAGAGGCTGGTGATCTCAGTCTTGCAGTCTCTGAAAGGCAGCACTTTAAGAAGGTTGGAATAGCATAGATCAATTGGCATGGAATAGATGTGTGACCCCATGCAGTAGCAATATCTGTAAAACACTGGCCAGCCAATGTGTCATTTCTCTGTCAATCACCAGCTAGCCCATGCCAGCTGATGGGCAATGATTAGTGTAAATGACAGGCTGGCTGGTGAATACATAGTCCATGGTTTGCCAGTGGGCCCATGACTGACAAGGCAATCAAACAGTTTGCTGTAGCTACTGCTAGCCATATTAGTAGTCTCATAGTGGTGTATTGAGTATCCCCAAATAGCTTGCTGACATACAGAAAACAACAAGTGTGTGGAATAAACACCTACTAGATAGAAGGTAGTATACTGGTGAGAGAACTTTACAAGATAAGATGCTTTAGCCAACACTACCAATAACATCATAGTAGGCTACTGAGCATGCTGGAATCACTTGCTGAAGCATAGAAAACAACAGGAATGTGAAATACACAACTATTAGGTAGGAGGCATATTAGGATGAGAACTCAGTGAAATGAAATTGTTTGGCTAAGCTACTACTACAGAACTATTAAATAGCATCATAGTCACCTGTTTAGCATGCCGGAATCACTCACTGAAGCACACAAAAGAGATGGAATGTGAAATACACTCCTACTAGGTAGAAGGCATACATATTAGAATGAGAATTCAGTGAAATGAAATTGTTCAGCTAAGCTACTGTTATGGCACTATTAATAGCATCATGGAAATCCCTGAGCCATGCTGGAATCACTCACCAAAGCACACAAAAGAAATGGAATATAAATACACAACTATTAGGTAGAAGGCACATTAGCAAGAGTACTTGGCAAAATGAAATTGTTCAGATAAGCTACTATTACAGCATTATCAAATAGCATCATAGTCACTTATTGGGCATGCTGGAATCACTCGCTGAAATGCAGAAAACAACAGGAATGTGAAATACACATCCACTTACATAGAAGGAACACTAGCATGAGAACTGTGTGAAATGAAATCTTTCAGCAAAGCTACTGTGAGAGTGCTACCAATAGCATACTAGTACTGGCATACTGAGCATGCTGGAATTGCTCACCAATGTGGAGAATGACTAAGATGTGAGATATACAACTATTAGTTAGAAGATATACTGGTGAGGGAGGAACTGGTTACTGTGGGCCAGGCAATAATACATAGGCAAGCAGCCTTTGGCAAGCTGGCAAGGAAGGGACTGGTTACCATGGGCTGGTCAGTGGTGCACAGGCAAATAGCCATGGGCCAGCCAGTGATGTACAGCCAAGTAGCCATGGGTCAACTGGTGAAGGAGGGACTGGTTACCATGGGCCAGCTGGTGAAGAAGGGACTTGGTGTGATGGGCCAGCCAGTGATGTACAGCCAGGTAGCCATGGGCCAACTGGTGAAGGAGAAACTGGTTACCATGGGCTGGTCAGTGGGGTACAGGTGAATAGCCATGGGCCAGCTGGCAAAAAAGAGACTGGTTATCATGGGCTGGTCAGTGGTGCACAGGTGAATAGCCATGGGCCAGCTAGTGAAGGAGGGACTTGGTGTGATTGGCCAGCCAGTAACATACAGGTAAGTAGTCATTTATCAACCAGCAAGGAATGCTCATTTATTTAATACTATCCTTTGGTCAGTCATGGGCCCACCAGCAAACCATGGACTATATATTCACCGGCTAGCCTGTCATTTACACTAATCATTGCCCATCGGCTGGCATGGGCTAGCCAGTAATTGGCAGGCAAATAACACATTGGCTGACCTCTGATTGGCAGAAAAATGTTACTGCTTATATGGATGTGTCTCCTTTAGAATCCTCCTCTTTCTTCTTCCCTTGATGATGTGGATTTTGGCATGTTCCTTGGTTTTAAAATGAGTTCATATAGCTTGTGTTACACTCCACTCTGCCTGTGATAAATTAATGATATATCTAGGCAAATCCATAGGTGTATAATACCCTGGAGGGTTTGTGACAATGACATTAGGCCTGATTACTGGTTTATACTTTGCATGCTATACATGATATATCTTTCAATCACATCATATTTTGAGATTACCTTGTAGATAAGCACATTGCTAGCCAATGCTAGCAAATAATATTGTCTGGTCACATAAATCTACTTAGAAAATATCATACTTGGTTAGGGATTGTTGGTGACTACATACATGGTAATACACTGCCTGGGAGAATGTACATATGTCTAGCTGTGGAAGAGAGGATGAAGTGTATCAAGAAGGAATTATGTTTTAGATGCTGAAAGGCCAAACATTTGTCCATCCAATGCCCCACATTCCCTTTGATGCCAAAGACCAACCCACAGAAGAAGGTGAAAACCATTGTGAAAGAGGATATCCCTGTGTTGAAAGGAATAGATGATGATGATGAAGAACCAACTGTGGCTCAAGTCTCCTTCATCAAGGATTTTTAAATGCAAAGACCCCTTCAACACAAGTCTTCTCTTCTATAATGTGTGCTTCTGTAATTGTAAAATCTACTGCTTCAATAAAAATCCCCATTCAGGTTATTGTACCCTCCCACATGTTAAAAACCATTGACATCCCCACCCTCATTGACAGTGGAGCAAGTATCTCCTGCATTGATTGGGGGCTTATTTGAAAACACCACCTCCCTACTGAGAGACTCACACAACCCCTCATCACTTGGAACACTAATAATTTGCCTAACAAGAAGGTAGTAATCCATCTCTCAACCACCCTCTTTGCCAACATTGAAGGGGTAGCTATGAAAGTCTTATTCCATGTCATGAACCTTGGCAAAAACAACATTATCCTTGGGCTACCATGGCTGAAGAAGGCTAACCCAACCATCCATTGGAAAAATCATACCATCACCATCAACAAATCCAATGACCAATCCAATGACATAACTCCCTTTACCAGAAATCAACCACTTGTTACAAGTAATGGTACCCCCCTATTTTCCCCTATCATTCCACTCAACTATCCTGGGTCTTCCCTGTGGAACAACAACATCACCTCTTTACAGGAGTACATAGTGTTGCACACTGACTTCATGGACAGCTTTGGCAATCTGTTCCCTTCCAAATATGTATTGCCTCATTGATCCTATTACTTACACACTCCATTTTCTTACAATTCTTCCATTTCCTTCTGATTTTATTTGACCTGGAGGATACTGCCTTTCATGTCACATGCTTTTTATATGCAATGTGTTTCTTACCTTACCCTCACACCCATGCCTTCCCTTATGTTACCTTTCTATTTTGTCTCACCAGCCCTAAATGCCTTCAGGCCATATATATATTAGGAGTGCTATTGTCCTGGAATTTACTGAAGTCGGATTAGACTTAAAACATACTAGATGTCAAGTTGAGCGGAGGTCAGAGGAGTTTTATCTAAGTTGATATTTGAACTGAGGGGAAGTATAGGAGTTATGGAGGTTTATATACTATGGAGTTGTAGGGGATTACTAATGGAGTGGAGCTGGTTTGTAAGTAAGGAGTCAGAGGTAAGGTAAAGCCAGAGCCATGCTCCTAAGCGGAGTACAGGCACAGAGGATGCTAAGAAGTGGAACTAATACTAATGTGGAGAAATGGAGGTAACGGAAGATGTATGTAAGTAAGGTCATAAGTATAGACAAGGTCCGGGGGTCAGGGGTTGCATCTCGAATAAGAATGCACCAGAGTTCATAGGTACAAGAAGTGGAGTTGGTCCAGAAGACCAGGGTTGGACTTACAGGATTTCCAGGATATGACAGTATCCCCCTCTTAGGCCTGAATCCCTGAAGGCCATGCAAGGAACAATGTGGAGTAGCAAAGTTGGAACTTGAAATTTGTGGACACTGCACGGAGGCATATACTATAAAGTCCAGTGTGCCATATCCAATCTCTTCATCCTAAACCATCATGTCTGCCAATGATGACCTCAAGACTTGGTCCAACATGTGTCTGGTGGAGTGTGCTGATGACAACGATGACATCTGTGCTGTGAAGTACGTGGAGTGGTGGTGACATGTGAAGGAGCAAAAAGTGGAGGAGAAGCAGAAGAAGGTGGAGGAGGTGTGGAAGAAGGTGGAGGCAAAGGCGGCTGTGAGATGTAAGGCAGAGGAGGAGGCAGAGGCAGTGTGCAAAGTGGTGAAGGCAGCGAAGAAGTGGAGGGCAGAGCAGGACTTGGCACGGCAGGCTGCAGAGCCCAGGAAGGCCAAGGAGGAGGCCAGAAAGTGGGTAAGCGGTCTCTCACCATTTGTCAACATGCACTAACTAGCATAGGTTGAGCAAGTCCAGGTGGAGCAGAGCTCTGTCAAGGGCAGAGAAAGGGCAGAGGGGCTTCCAGAGTGTGAGAGGTGCACAGAGCACAGGTTTGAGTGTGAGCTTGGGCCCAGGAAGTCAACTTTGTGCATGGCATGCATCAAGGCGAAGGGGAAGTGCGTGAGGCTGGGCACGGAGAAGCTGAAGTGGAGGAGAAAGAGGGTGGAGGCAGAGTTGCTGTGGGGAAAGAGGAAGAGGGCTCAGATGGAGCCGGAGCAGGGTGGGTTGAAGGGAGCAGGGGCATTGATGAGCATGGAAGCCTCGGTCGTGCCATCGGAGCTCACTACAGAGCTCTGTGACTTGATCCGGGGTCTCTGCAGGTGGCTGGATCACCAGAACTGCCTGCTGGGGAGGCTTGTGGAGCTCAAGGTGGAGCAGGTGTACAGGGCTGTGATGGACATGGAGGACTCAGAGTTGGAGTGGGTGGTGGAGTTGGAGGTGGTGGAGGTGATGGCCGATGTGGAGGCAGAGCGCAACATAGTGGTGCAACATGAGGCAGAAGCGGCAGTGGAGGACGAGGAGGGAGATGAGGAGGAGGAGAATGCGGAGGGGGAGAGGGAGGCAGAAGTGTAGTATATGCACCTGCCCCTCCCTGTACTTTAGTTTTGTTAAATTTGTGATTTTGTTTGTGATTATGCAGAGTGAGGTCCAGGCTTGTCTGGATACCAGAGATGGAAATCATGGACAAGTTCGGAGGCATGACTGAGTTCTGTGGCAAGTAGCCAAGAGGTCTCATTGTCAGTACCTTCATATCCAGACCACCATACAAGGTATAGGAGTTTGCAGTTCTGGCATTGATGGTTGACCTTGAAGTCGAGGATCTCAGTGATCTCAAACTCTGGTTCACTGTCTACTTCGACTGGAGGTGGAGGTGGTTGGATACAGTTAGGAATGGTATTTGGAATGGAAGCTTCTAACTGTGAAATGTGGAAGACTGGGTGAATGGACTTCATAGAATCTGGGAGTCAGAGGGTGAAGGAAAGGCTGCCAGCCTGAGCAATGATGGTGTATGGCCCTAAATTCTTCTCAGAGAGTTTCTTAGAGGGCCTGGTAGAGCAGAAACACTTTGCTTTGATGAAAACCTGGTCACCGACTTTGAAGTCCAGTGCTGGAGTTCACCTAGCATCCACAGGTCCTTGGTATCACTTCTGGGCTTCGGCCATTTCCTCACGGAGGAATTGGTGGAGTATTCTGTTGGAACTGACAAGTGTGTGTGTAGCCACTCGTCAGCCCTGTTAGCCACCATTCTACAGACCTAGATACATTCTCGCTTACATTCATACCATACACTTTACATTTTCATACCTACTTGCCTGTGTTGTTTATTGTCTCAACCCTTCATTTCATATGTTATACTTTGTGCTCGAGTATTTATACCTACGAGTATATAGTTTCTCACTTGATGACTGCTACCTCAGTCCGTTCTACCGCACATGACTGAGGTGAGCTTGTTCCTTATTATATCTAACTAATTGTTTACTATGTATATAGACTATTCATCTAGGTAACTACAAATACAGTCTGTTCTACCACACATAACTGAGACTATTCATCTAGACGTGTGCCCCAGCCCTCACCCTACTTGTCCTCTCACAGGTTATGAGCCCTGACTGTTTCCATTAAAATCATAACCTGCTGATTGATCAGTCATGTCTGACACTCCTATGACCACTGACATGCTGCCAAGCAACATACTGAAGCTCGATGCCAAAGGCATGAACTGGGCAATATTTTCCTTCTGTTTTCAGGTAGCCATCGAGGCAAAGAGTATGTGGGGCCATTTTGATGGGACCATCACACAGCCGTCATACACTGCTCCCTTGATGACTGCACAGGAAGAAGAAGTTGCCAAATGGAAGAAAAATGAGGGAATATCTAAGCACCTGCTTACCCAGTACATCCTGGACTCAACTGCACTGAAGATTTGCAAGCTGACTACTGTTCAAGCCATGTGGGCAGAAATCACATGTGAATATATGAAGAAAGGAACTTACGTGCAGACCAAATTATGCATGCAGTTCCTCGAAATGAAGATGGCAAGAGGTGGTGATGTCCAACAGTTTTTGAATGGACTATGGATAAAGCAAGAAGAGTTGGCATCTGTTGGCATCAACATTGACCAGAAAGACTACCATTCAACAATCATCAGATCCCTCCCCAACTCCCTCTCCAATTTCGTGTCCAGCCAGCTTGTGGCCACTCATTTGTATGCTATAACCAAAACAATTGAACTGGACACCCTGATTTCACTCATCAGCGAAGAGTCAGATCATCAAAGACTGAAGTACGTCCCCCATAGCAACAGCAAGGACTGTGATGAGGCCATGGTGGTGATGACACCAGCCAAGGCAAGAGGACATGGTTGAGGCAACTGACCTCCCCACAGCGATAGGCCGAAGCGCCTGTGCTGGAACTGTGGTTCAGATCAGCACCTGGTGGCGAAATGCGACCAGCCTCCCAAAGATGAGAAGAAATCTACAATGCACTGAATGGGTAGCATGCATACAGTCATATCTGATGAAGAAGATGGAGTTTTCAGAGTCATTGAAGATGACAAATCCTTACCTGAATTGGAGACTGTTGAATCAAGTGACAATGAAGATCTTAATGCCCAAAAACAGGCACTCAACAACGATGATGACTGGTTCTTGGTCACCGGCGATGATAGCCCCTGGGGCTGTGGATGGGATGATGAAGTGCTGAGAGTTGATGGTGATGATGCGCTGGTTGACTATGCCTGCCCCTCATTTGCTGCTGATGAAGACCTGGAGGACAGGGCAATGAAAGTTAGCGATCATCAGAAGGAAATGTACTGCATCAAATTGTACAACTCAGGTACAACACGACACATCACCCCCGAGCGTGATCATATGATCAATATACAACCAATCCTGCCAAAGTTGTTTACAGTGGCAAACCAGCAGAAATTTGCCACAATGGGAGTCAGTGATCTCATACTGAGGTCGGATTAGACTTAATATGTACTAGATGTCAAGTCGAGCAGAGGTCAGAGGAGAGCCTTCAAGACTCAAGTGGAGGAAAGAGGAGTTTTATCTAAGTTGATATTCAAACTAAGGGGAAGTACAGGAGTTATGGAGGTTTATATACTATGGAGTCATAGGGAATTACTAACAGAGTGGAGCTGATTTGTAAGTAAGGAGTCGGAGGTAAGGTAAAGCCGGAGCTGTGCTCCTAAGCAGAGTATAGGCACAGAGGATGCTAAGAAGCAGAACTAATACTAATGCGGAGAAATGGAGGTAATGGAAGATGTATGTAAGTAAGGTCATAAGTATGGACAAGGTCCAGGGGTCAGGGGTTGCATCTCAAATGAGAACGCACCGGAGTTCATAGGTACAAGAAGCGGAGTTGGTCCAGAAGACCAGGGTTGGACTTACAGGATTTCCGGGATATGACAACTAGACATGGTGTCTAATGGACTACTCTCCTTTGTCATAAGAGTATGACATACCCAACTACACATTGGTGTATCATTGTTACAGGTCATAACAAAAGGATTAAATTTCTAGCTTGTTGGTGCTATTCAGCCCAACCTTCCATCCTGTGGACTATTGCTCAGAAGCAGCACTACTAGGTCAACACGAGGCATATCAATCTTATGCAACTTCTCTCAGGAGAACACAAAGATGATGAGGAACATCACATATCTCCTCCCCACCCACCAGCACAGTCTTTCATGGTCACCACTATACCAGAGCAGCATCAAGTATCTGGATTATCTAGGAGCATCCCAACCCCTGGTCCCCCCCCTCGAAGAGCTTCATCAGCTCTCTCCCATTCATCTTCTGTTGGATTCCATCCTTTCACCAACCTCATCCAATACTCAATCCCTGAAGAAGAGATTGTAGGAACAGAAGGAGGAATATATAAACATATTGTGATTAGTGGTACTGCTGCAGAAGCCCATCCTCTCCATAGAGCTCCACAAGACCCTGTTCCACCACCTGACCCAGATCCAGATTATCCTATTGCTGCTGAAGAAGACAATGACAATGACAATGATATGGGGAAAGAGATCAAAGCAGCTCTCCCAGAAGACTTCTTTGGAGAAGGAAAAGACACCAACAGGTGGCTTCTCGCCATGGATGGACACTTCTCCCTCCCTCCAGACTACACAGATAAAACAAAGGTTTTGTACTTCTCAACTAAATGCCAATGGAAGAGAAAAAGCATTTGTTGAGGCCTGGCTTATCAAACTAATGGATTGAACCATTCCTGATGCTGACAAGGATTATACCCACATACAAGAGGCATTCTCCATTACCTTCTCCCCCTATAATGTGGCCTCTCACACTCAAGTAGAGCTCACTTCCTTATAACAAGACTCTCATCATACAGACAGCTTTGAAACATACCTCACCAACTTTGTTGTCCTTGCCACCCAAGCAGGACGTAAGGAGAAAGAAGCCCTTCAAGAATAGTTCCTTCAAGGACTGGATAGGGAAATTGCTACCCAGCTTACCCTCTCTGGAATCCTCAAATCTGCCAAAAAGATTGAGGACATCTACAATAAAGCCATGGAAATAAAAAGTGGGTTGGCCAGGATCAGAGACATGGACAGAATCCCATGACTCTTGATTGAAGGAGGAGGAGGGCATTACCACCATGACCCCAATGCCATGGACATAGACCATCTCACCCTCTCACCACCCAAATGAGCTTGCCTCATGAGAGAAGAATGATGCTTTATGTCATATCCTGGAAATTCAGTAAGTCCAACCCTGGTCCTCTGGACTCATCTCCATACCAACTCTGGTGTGTTCTCACTTGAGACGCATCCCTTGACCCCTGGACCTTGTATATACTTATGTTCTATACTTACATACTTTCCATACATCTCCATTTCTCTGAATCTATACTAGACCTGCTTTATAGCATCCTCCATACCTGTGTTCCATTTAGGAACACAGCTCCAGCTTTACATTGTCTCCAATACCTTACTTACAAACCAACTCCACCTTCATTACTAATCCCTCTATGACTCCAAAGTATATAAATCTCCATTACTCCTGTATCCTTTCTTTAGTTCAAGTATCAACTTAGATAACTTCTCTTCCCTCTGTTTGAGTCTCAAAGGCTCACCTCTGACCTCACTCAACTTGATGTCCAAGACATCTTAAGTCTACCTCCAACTCTTAGTAAATTCTGGGACACAATAGGACTCCTGACAAGGGCACACCACATATGGTAAAGCCAAGTCCCATCCATCTAGATAACTCTGGAGTTCCAGAGTTCAATCACCCCTTGGAGTTTACCTGTTCTTAACAGTATATTCAAACTCACACTTGTCACAGAGTCTAACTATGGCTATGTATATGACCAGATCCCAAGCCCATACCTTAGGTACAAACCCTCCTCCATCACCCCATTACAACCCTCTTAGCATCTTCAAAAGCAGTTGCCAAGGCCCTGAACTCATTGACTAATTCCACAGATTCTCTGCACATCATACACCATCTGCCTCCCAGGCATGTCCCACTCTGGAATCTCTGACTCCAGGAGCACATATCGTTGAGCTCAACCTCGATGATAACAAGACAAAATCATCCTCTCAGCCAAGCCAGCACTTGAGCCAAAGAGCACAGGGCTTCCACATTCCTGAGGATGGTGATGCTCCAGATGACCCAGATCCCAGAGATGACCCATTCAATGACAATCCCTACTTCCCCAGCGATGACAACAATTTGGACAACTCTGACAACAAGCATGTCCCACATGACACCCTTGCTCTTCTCACAAGTGCCATCCAAGGCCTTGCCCATTCCACACATTGTCCTGCCTCCGACTCTACCCCCTGCACTAAAGTCCAAGAACCAGACCAGTTTGATGGGACTGAACCCCACAAACTCCAGGTTTTCTTAGTGCAATGTAAATTGAATTTCCAAGACTGTCCCAAGGTTTTCATTACCAACTGCACTAAGGTCACCTTCATGCAGTTGTACCTTAAGGGTACATATATGGCTCTGGAGTGATTCAAACTAGACCTCCTCCAGATGAAAGATCTTGCACTCCATTCTTACTGGATGGACAACTACAAAGAGTTCATCCTTGAGCTCCAAACCAATTTTGGTCTGCATGATCCTGTTGGAGATGCAGAGCACCAGCTCAACCACTTGTCCATGAAGGACACTCAGCATATCAACAAGTATGTCATTGAGTTCAATAGAATTGCTTTGCAGGTCTGCAGTTATGGAGAAGATGCCCTCTGGCACCACTTCTACAATGGTCTGCCAGACTGCATCAAAGACGAAATCTCCCACATCAGAAAACCCCTGACCCTCTCCAAACTCCAAGTTCTCACTTAGGCAATCAATGTGTGCTACTGGGAGTGCAAGTCCAAGATCAGCCATCAGACGAAAAACACCAACCAATCCTCTGCACCCAAATCTGACAAACCCTCCACTCCTGCATCTTCTGCTCCTTGCCCCTTCAATGGTGGCTTCAAGGACTCTAAGGAGTCAAAAGGCAAAGGAGCATCCACCTCTGCAGCTCTGAAACCAGACTTGTCATCTAAATTAGGGAAAGACAGCAAGCTAACCAATGAAGAGCGCAAACACTGGTTTGACAACAAACTGTGCATGTTCTGTGGTCTTGCTGGCCACATGGCTAAGGACTGCCCCAAGTCTACTTCTTGGGCAGCCAAGGGCTGTGCAGTGACCACAACTCCAGAAGCTAAACCAAAGGCCTCCACCTAGGAGACAAAAAAAACAGCCTGCAACCTCCATGACTCTGCACAGACTAGAGGTTGCATTGAACCCACCCATGCATTCAAGGAGATCTGTCTCAATACATCCTCTCTTTCTGATCCTAAGTTGCTTATGCCCTCCATTTCCTTAGTATCTTATCCAATCTCTCCATTCCCGCACTTGTAGACTCCAGATCCTCCAACTGTTTTATTGATAATAATCTTGTGAATAAACAGGGACTTTCTACCTATTCCATGCCTCCACTCCAACTCCAACTTTTCAATGGAACATCCAACAGCACCATAACCCAAGCCATCAACCTCTTCGTCTGTTTTGCAACTGGTGACATCACTCTAACAATGTTCTATGTCACTCTGCTGGACTGCTCCTATTCCCTTGTTCTAGGACACAACTGGCTCACCCGACACAATCTGTTGATTGACTGGGTCTTAAGCAGTATCTCTTTCTGTGCACCTAAACAGAGTATGCCAGCACCCCCAAGCTCTCCTCCACAGCCTCCAGAATCACTCCCACTGGCTGATCCCATTTCATCTGATCCACCACATTTCTCCAATCACAAGGCTCTGCCCATCACACTCATCAGTGCACCTGCCTTTGCACTGGCCTGTTGCCTCAAGGGTTCTGTTCAGTTAGCCTGCAACTCCACCCCCAGGAGAGTGATCTCTGCTCCACTTCCCTCACTCCTCCAGAACAGGTCAATCTCTCCACTGTCTCTCCAGAATATCACAACTTCCCCAACATGTTCAGCAAGAGCAAGGCTTCTACACTTGCTCCACATTGTGAACACGATCTGAAGATTGATCTTGAGGAAGGAGCATCTTCTCCACTGGGCATCGCCTACTCCCTTTCTCCTTTCAAACTCAGCTCACTCTGCATGTTCCTCAATGAGCACCTAGCAATGGGGTTCATCCATCCCTCCTCCTCCACTCATGCAGCTCTGGTCCTCTTTGTCCAGAAAAAGGATGGTTTAGTCCTTCTTTGCATTGACTTCCGAGGACTCAATAAAATCATGAAAAAAGACTGCTACCCACTCCCCTGCATCTCTGACCTCCTAGATGCTCCAAGCCATGCCAAGATCTATATCAAAATTGACCTCCAGCATGCATACCACCTAGTCCACATGGCCGAGGGAGATGAATGGAAGACATCCTTCCAGACATGCTACAGCTCCTATGAGAGTGGCTCATCATGCCATTCGGTCTTACCAATACCCCTGCAGCTTTTCAGCGGTTTGTTAACACCATCTTCACTGATCTTCTTGATGTTTGCATCATAGTCTACCTGGATGACATCCTTATCTACTCTGAGGACAAGGCCTCCCACAAAGAGCATGTCTGAGAAATCCTCCAACAACTCTGCAAACACAGACTTTACACTAAGCCTGAAAAATGCGAATGGTCTACTGACACTACTGAGTACCTAGGCTATAACATCTCTCCCTCCAGTTTGTCTATGTCATCAGACAAAGTTCAGACTGTGAAGGAATGGCCAGAACCTCAGAAGATCAAGGATATCCAATCCTTCCTTGGATTTGCAAATTTCTACTATTGCTTTACAGTGAACTACTCCAACATTGTTGTTCCTTTAACCTGCCTTACTCGCAAAGGTACTCCCTGGAACTTGTCAGACAACTGTCACTCTGCCTTCCTGTTAAGGCCGGGCAAACTCCGAGGGGAGGACAAACTCTGAAGCGCCGGAGTTGTCTAGCGGACGGGACTTGGCTTCACTGTATGTGGTGTGCCCTTGTCAGGAGTCTTGTTGTCCCGGAATTTACTGAAGGGTCAGATTTGGACTTAAGACGTACTAGACGTCAAGTCGAGCGGAGGTTACAGAGAGAGTCTTCGAGACTCGAGCGGAGAGGAGGAGTTAGACTAATTTGATATTCGAACTAAGGAAATACAGGAGTAGTGCGGAGAGCTTATATACATCAGAGGTACATAGGATTAGTAACGGAGGTGGAGTTGGTTTGTAAGTAAAGAGTCAGGGGTAAGATAAAGCCGGAGCTGTGTTCCTAAGCGGAACACAGGTTCGGAGGATGCTAAGAAGCAGAACTAATACTAATGTGGAGGAATGGAGGTAACGGAAGATGTATGTAAGTAGGGTCGTAAGTATGGACAAGGTCCAGGGGTCAGAGGTTGTGTCTCGAATGAGAACGTACCAGAGTTCGTATGTACAAGAATCGGAGTTGGTCCGGAGGACCGGGGTTGGACTTAGAGAATTTCCGGGATATGACACAAAGTCACTCAATTCCATCACAACAATTCCCTCACCACAGCCACTGGCACCATTCCTTTCAACATTACATGTAACTACACCCCTTGCATGGGTTTTGAAGGAAAAGCCAAAGGCATGGGAAAAGAATTTGGCATGGAGATGGGAAAATCCCATAAAGAAGTAGAAGATGCATTGGAGGAAGTACAAGAAAGAATGAAGAAGCAGTTGGAAAACAAAAGATCCGACACTCCAAATTACGAGAAAGGACAACAAGTTTGGCTTTCGGCCAAACATTTGAAGCTCCCTTATACAACAAAGAAGTTAACTCAGAAATGGATCAGCCCATATGAAATCCTCAAGGTTCTTCCAAACACTGTAAAACTCAAATTGCTGAACTCTATCCATATCCACCCCACCGTTAACATTTCCCACGTCAAACCTTATCGGGCAACCCTTCCGGGTCAACCAGTTTCTCGCCCAGACGCAATCAAAGTTGACGAAAAAGGAGTAGAGCAATTTGAAATTGATTACATTGCAGCATCTCATCTTAAAGGCCACCAGCTTCAATACCTCATACATTGGAAAGGTTACAATGAATCCAACAGAACATGGGAATCAGGCGACCTCATCAACACCACCCCTCAGGCAGTTGCTGATTTCCATAAAAAGAATCCCTGGCTCCTCAGAAACTTCGTGGCCTTACCATCAGAGACTTCTCTTCACTCTTCACTCGTTATGAAAACTTTACCGAAACTAATTATCACGGGACTCACCTGGAATTCGAGTCTTAAAGAGGGAGTAGTATTATGATATACTATATTTTCAAACTTTTTAACTTAGTGCTTTCACACACTTACCTTACACCCTTCAGACTTCAAAGTCATGTGATGTGCATGTGACCATGGGAAACTACATGTGACCTATGGTCTAGACAAACACGATGCACACATGCCTTATTAATTTCCATTTCTTTCTTCTCATCATCAGCTTCCTTCTCTCATGACATCTTCTTTGATCTATCTATATCAAGTAGTTCTTCCCATGGACCCTATGGTCCATGTGCATTCCTGTAACCTATATAAACTAGCTGTAGTCAACTGGACTCCCCAGTCTAATCCATTTGTGCCTTGCAACCTATGTCCTTGCAAGTGCATTAAGGAAGACATTGCCTCTACTCTCTCATCTCCTCTTTTCTTTACTGCTTTAAGCTTTGGTGTTAGTCTTGTTGAGTCCTGCCAGTGATTGCTCGAGTGTGCTCGCAACACTTGGATTAGACTAAAAACACTGCCCGGACTCTAGGGCTAAAGAGTGGCCACTCATCCTTATGAGTTTTCTCTTTCTTTATGTTCACACCTTTAGAATGTGGGGCAGTACCCTGAGCTTTTGTTGTGTTAGATTAGAAACCTTCTCAGTCCCTCCATTGAGGTGATAGCCATGCAAGGGTTGTGCCTTGTTTGTGAAGAGCGATATGGGAACAACTGTTGTCGTGCAGCCCATAGCCAAGCTTATATTGCTGTGTTAGTCCCTCAAGTTATTGGGGAGGTAGAACATCAGTTTTTAGTTCTTTTACAATAGTATATGTGTTGTTTTGTTCCTGGGCTTTGTGGACCCAGAGAGCCCATTATGAGACTTTACAGAGAAGAAGGTATTACCTCTGGTCAAAAGTTTACTTTTTTAGATCTTCCACTTGCCGCATCCCTCAAGCTTGGTTGTAAGATACCTCGCAGTAAGGATTAAGCTGGCTCGCATTCGCACAAACCAAATAGTGCAACAACCCTGACCAGTTCAAACCCCTACTGCTCCAGTAGCTCCTCCTCCACCTCCTTTCCCCCCAAAGAAGCAAATCCCCTATTTTCAACGACACTCCAACGCTGAGCTTGCACTCTTTCAATATGTCCAGCTTCAATGTAATCGATGAGCAAACAATTACTTCTCAGACTCCTTCTTTCTCCAACACCACCATTCACACTCCTCTCATTAAACAATGTTGTCAGTTGATATCGATGACCTTGTCAACTGCCTCGATGCGCTCGCCTTGAGCAAGGAGCACTTGAACATCTTCAAGAAAATTGTTGACCCTGGTAACTGGGATGGCAACTGCTCAAAATTTCATGCCTGGTGGATCAAGCTTTGACTCTGGGTCGATGCACAGGATTGGAAGGACAACTGCATCCGCACAATTGCAGTCCTGTCTCAATTCAAGAAGAAGGCTGAGGGCTTTGCCCAGATTACACTAGAACATTATTTAGAAGAAGAAGAGACCGAGATCCCCATAGTGGCAGGATCTGCAGTAACTGTGCCGAAAGGCATTGTGGCTTGGCCCAAGTGGCCCAATCTTCAGATCAAAATCAAGGAGTACTTCCAGATTGAGGTACTGGCTCATGAGAGCCTCAAAAAGCTACAAGCCTTAAGGCAAGGGTCTAGACCCATAGATTTGTTCATCCAGGAGTTTGTTGTCCTGGTAAAGGAAGCAGACATCGGAGTGGACTTCACTCTGGAACTGCTCAAGAAAGCTGTTGACTATCACATCTATTACCAAGCAAAGATGACGGGCAAGGAGTCTGATGACTATCTTGAGCTCTGCGGAAACTACCGAGCAATCGGTAGGAACTTTGAACAGATCACAATCGAACGTGGTCCGCCCTCACACCCCTCCCCTTCTTCATATTGTCCCCATTTCGCTCCTTGTCCCCTGCAGCCTTACAGCCAACAATATTATCCGCCTCCACCACAACCTCCTCCAGGTAACCATTTCTGATTTACTCCCAC
>JBBPQN010000071.1:0-31851 GCA_038092575.1 Boletus subluridellus | reverse complement strand
CATTTCTTTTGTGTGCTTTGGTGAGTGATTCCAGCATGCTCAATGGGTGATCATGATTCTATTTGATGGTGCTATTACAGTAGCTTAGCCACCCTATTTTATTTCACCAAGTTCTCTTTCTAATATGCCTTCTGTCTAATAGTTGTGTAATTCACATTCCTGTTGTTTTCTATGCTTCAGTGAGTGATTCCAGCATGCTCAGTAGCCTACTATGATTTTATTGGTAGTGCTGGCTGAAGCATCCTATCTTGTGAAGTTCTCTCACCAGTATACTACCTTCTGTCTAGTAGGTGTTTATTTCACACACCTGTTGTTTTTTGTATATCAGCAAGCTATTTGGGCATACTCACTACACCACTATGAGACTACTGAGATGGCTATAGCAGTGGTTGCAGCAAAGTGTTTGATCTTGTGAAGTTCTCTTGCCAAGTAGAGCTTCTATGATTAGTAGTATATGTATGTATGTATGTACATTGGCACTGATGCCAGCCAAACTGTATGTGATGAAATGCTTCAGCATTGCTACTGTAACACTACTGTCATCATTATTCTAGTAGCCTACTTATTATGCTGGAATCATTCACTGATGTACAAAATGCAATAGGGATCCAACTATTAGATAGATAGGACATTAGCAAGAGAAAAACCTAAGATGATATGCTTTAGCATAAATACTATTACAGCACTACATATAACATCATATGTAGGAGCCTGCTGAGCATGCTGGAATCACTCACTGCAGCATACAAAATAAGTGGAATATGCAATACACTCCTACTGGGTAGAAGGCACATTATGTTATGGATACACTTTTCGCCCATATCTTTCTTCTCTCATGTGACCTAAAGATGAGTCACGTGACTGTACAGCCACCTTAATCTCCGTCAGCACTGCCATGCACTGCCTCCTTAATCTCCACTCATATTAACACATACAGTCTTCACTCATTTCTGCCAGCATCAATGGATACTGTCTCCATCAAGTCACAAGGACTCATTCCTTCCTTTCCACCTGTTCCTAGTCATGATGACTATGAACCATGTCATGTACCAATGGGTACCAAGCTCATATGAACAGGCTACATCCAAGGCTATGTCTCAGAGTCATGATGACTCCTTACATTAAGGGACTACACCCAAGGCTATGCTCATAGGAGTCATCATGACTCATCTACAGTCATTACTAGTCACAACAAGTCATACTTTAATATCTGATGCACCTAATACATGTACATAGGTACATACACAACAAAACCCCTGTAGAGTATATAAACCTGCAATGCAGCTCCCAAGAACTTCAGTCAAGTTCTTGCTGGAATTTCCTCTCAAAGGTTTCCTCTCGCAAGCTCTGCTTGTCTCTAAGTCAGTATTGAGTGTAGAGCTTCCCAAGTCTTTCTTAGATCTCAAGGCCGCCAACACATTAGAAAGAGAACTTGGTGAAATAAAATAGGGTGGCTAAGCTACTGTAATAGCACCATCAAATAGAATCATGATCACCCATTGAGCATGCTGGAATCACTCACCAAAGCACACAAAAGAAATGGAATGTGAAATACACTCCTACTAGATAGAAGGCATACATACTAGGATGAGAACTTGGCAAAATGAAATTGTTTGGCTAAGCTACTATTACAGCATTATGAAAGAGCATCATAGGCACCTGTTTAGCATGCCAGAATTGCTCACCAAAGCATACAAAAGAAATGGGATGTGAAATACACTCCTACTAGGTAGAAGGCATACATATTAGGATAAGAACTCAGTGAAATGAAATTGTTTGGCTAAGCTGGTATTACAGCACTATTAAATAGCATCATGGTCACCTGTTTAGCATGCCGGAATCACTTGCCAAAGCACACAAAAGAAATGGAATGTGAAATACACTCCTACTAGGTAAAAGGCATACATATTAGGATGAGAACTCAGTGAAATGAAATTGTTTGGCTAAGCTACTGTTATGGCACTATTAATAGCATCATGGGAATTCCTGAGCCATGCTGGAATCGCTCACCAAAGCACACAAAAGAAATGGGATGTAAAATACACAACTATTAGATAGAAGGCATATTAGCAAGAGCACTTGGCAAAATGAAATTGTTCAGCTAAGCTACTATTACAGCATTATCAAATAGCATCATAGTCACTTATTGAGCATGCTGGAATCACTTGCTGAAGTGCAGAAAACAACAGGAATGTGAAATACACATCCATTAGCTAGAAGGAACACTAGCATGAGAACTGTGTGAAATGAAATGCTTTGGCAAAGCTACTGTGAGAGTGCTACCAATAGCATACTAGTACAATACTGAGCATGCTGGAATTGCTCACTGATGCAGAGAAAGACTAAGATGTGAGATATACAACTATTAGTTAGAAGATATACCGGTGAGGAAGGGACTGGTTACCATGGGCCAGGCAATAATGCATAGGTGAGCAGCCTTCAGCAAGCTTGCAAGAGAGGGACTGGTTATTATGGATCAGCCAATAATGCATAGGCAAGCAGCCTTTGGCTAGCTAGCAAGGGAGGGACTGGTTACCATGGGCCAGTCAGTGGTGCACAGGTGAATAGCCATGGGCCAGCCAGTAATGTACAAGTAAGTAGTCATTTATCAACCAGCGAGGAAGGCTCATTTATTTAATACTACCCTTTGGTCAGTCATGGGCCCACCAGCAAACCATGAACGATGTACTCACCAGCCAGCCTGTGAATTTGATGACATTGTATATGTGGAGCTGTTTGATTAATGAACATAAATGCAAATATATACACTGTATTAGATCTTTTTTACAGAATGAATATAAAATGGAGCAATTGCAGTGAAGCCATATTGAAAATAATACGAGTCTGTTCACCATCACTGCATGCTATATGGATATAGTACATTGCATGCACTCAGACACAAAGTGGAAACAAAGAAAATACTCACACACATACACTTTTGCTCTATAAGCAACCTTGCTAAGACATAGACCAACATGGTCCACAATTCATCTGGACTCTAAACTCTGTAGTGACATGGTGTTGTAAATTGTGCTCAAGGGCCCAATGGAATAGTGTATGTTCATGGACCATGGTGGTGATACACCTTTGAGGTAAATGGACAATGCAGGTGGATATGTATGTGATTCTGATTTATGTCCAGATTTGTCATTGCTTGTGTCTGATGGCTCATATACCAATAAAGAGCTGCTTGCTGGCTTTTAACTTTTGATGATAAATCATATTTATAAACCCAACTTGGACATGTTCAAGTGCAAGAGTGGGAGGGTTGTGGCATGTGGACATGAATGTGCTCACTGGGAAGTGAGAACAGTATGACAGGTATCAGAAAGAATGAGTTAAGGCAAGAATTGACAAGCTTGAATGGTGTTATGACTTAGTCTTTTCCTTCATCTTCTTCTTGTTCTTCTTTGCCTACTGGCCTTATATATGCAAACCCCTATCTTTCATCAGCAACCAGGCTGTTCTAGCCACACCCAGTATCTTTCTATCATCCCAGTGCTACTGGTTTCTATTACCTTCCAGCACTTTCTACAAGCTTGTTCTATTACTTTCCACCAAGTTTTGTAGGTTGTATTTCTAGAATCTTCCATCACCTTCCAGTAGTTTCTGTTTGCTTACTCATTGCTGAGGCTAGGGGGTATATAAACTCCACATCTATACTGCAGTAGTTTTTCAATCTTAATCTCTTCATTCAGCATCATCTGAACTCCTAATACTAGAAGTCTAGTACTTGATCTCCTTGAACTAGTCATTGCACTACTACTGAGTGTGTGCTTGACTGCATTGAACCTTTGACCCCTTGGAGGCTCCTCATGTCACCTCACCCCTTTGCCTTAGCTAACCTTTGTTAAGAAGTCTATGCTTGCCTCTGCTTTATTTCATTACATGCATTAAACTTACAAGGGGCCAACGAAACTTCCTTTTTCCAGAAACAACAGCCCAGTTGAAATTGAGACTGAGCAAAATCTCCCATCTAGAGTACATATGCTCTCAACTTAGTAGAAGTCTGAGATGCTCGGTGGTCTGGTCTTACCCATAGAGACCTAGCAAGGCATGCATAAGCCTGTCGAACACCACTGCAAGGTGGTCATTACTGAGCATAGGTATGATAGAACTATGAACTCACATAGGTCCATTGAAACTTCTGAAGGCAACTGCCAGTTGGTCATTTTGACAGGATAGAGTTCGTAGAGATGTGCAACTCGGAGGTGTGGTTGGCCGTTGAAATAAGGAAGGGAGGGTGAAGCGACTTGAATCTGCCAAGAGTGCTGCATTAAAAGTCTCGTCAGCATACTGCATAAGCGCCCCTTGAATCTTGATCAACTTCTGTGTCCGTTAAGGGTGCCAGTGCACACAATGGACTCAATTCAGCATTGAATATTAGCACCCTCGAACAGGCTTCCAAATGGGTTTTGCTCGTTCCCTTTTTGGTAGCCGAGGTAGTCAGACGGGCCTCAGACTGATCACGGCACGGGTAACTGGTTGGGTGGAGGCAGTGGATCGAGGGTACTTCAAGTTGTACCATAGACATGGCTCCAAAGTGTCTGATCTCATAGTGTAGTACAGTATGTAACCTGAATATCAGGGTGCAAAGGATGGTGCATATTACAAAAGATCCATGTGGTTTGATTATATCACTTTGCTGCTTTATGATTATATAAATGATGGTATCAAACTGGTTTCCAGACAGAAGGTGCATTTGTACTTGTCTCAGTGTGAACTTGGCCCTCATATACTAAACTGCTATTTACATATATATGCTACACATGTATCAAATCTACCAATAGTGGTGTTGCCATATGTACTGCATATCACATGTCATGCATGCCATTGAGTTTTTAATATCATGCACATCAGTAAATTTTTTAAAAAGCATTAAATCAATATCTCAATCTCATATATATCATGAAATAGGTGAAATGTGTATAATCAACAAACATTATATTGATAACCAGAGATATTCAAATTTATAGTATATTTTAACCAACTACTTTAATGAAAAAAAAACACCACTAAGATGATGTACATCACATGCATGAGATATTCCAAGGAATAATGTTATATTTATTAAATTTATATTTCCAATAATAATCAGATAGATATAAGCATGTAAATGAGATGGGAAACATTGAATATATATATGCATGTATATTATACATGTATTTGAAGATTTAGATTTTTGTATATAAGATATAATTATGAGATCCAGGGACATTTTCATGCATATACACTGAAAATGCCTTAATCACATAAGTCACAGTGCATATGGACACAACACCTACCAAGGTGTCAAGACTGATCAAGACCATCCAGACTTTATTATGGTTTCCAACTTGAAGCTTCTTTACCAACTCCCCAACTACACCAGACTGGATGACCTGCTGCCTTAGATTGGCTAAACATGGCATATCAGTACACATCTCAAATGGAGGGGAGTTCCTCTAGGATTACCATGCTCCATAAGCCCACAGAGGATTTCAAAACTCTCAACTCAGCCTACTATATTACCAAACCAACCTTTCTTGAGCATGGAAACTATATGTGGAGGTTGTGGAGTGTTCAGTCACTCTGTGAGTGGTCACTTGTAGTTTTGCAGGCAGCATAATCACAGAGAGAACAAGCATAGCCAGCCACTGGCTCACTAATATGGATAATCAGGCCAAATTGATTGGAGCACATGTGGGCCTCTTGAAGTTTCTGTGGAGTGGTGACAATATTGGATTACTGTGTGAATACGTGTTGTATGAACTTCTTTTGTACAAATTTCCAATAGGTTTTCCCATCCTAACCACTAGGTCTCTTGTACAAGTCAACACCAATATAATGGGGTGGGTGTTCACTGCATAGACCCTTCTCTCCACAGTAGTGAATAAAGGAATCAACTAGTGGCATCTTATAGTCATATATTTCACCAGATTCATAGATATCACAACAGGTGATTACATTATAATTGGGCATGTACATAGGCACAACCTATTCTAGTGAGTTCAGGATCTTCAAGGAGTTGATTTGTAGCTGGAATAGCCTTGAAATCCTGTGTACATTTAGTGTTGCCATGACTCTACTGTGGAATAAAGCCAACTTGCACCAAAAAAGATGATTTGTGGCAACACTATGCATGTTTTAGGTTCTAAACATTTTTGGCTCTGGATACATAGTTCTGCTTCCAAACCAGAATAGAGAAACTATCCTATTGACTTACTTTTCAAGAAATCCATTTCATTTGCACTTTCTTCCAGGTATTCAATTTAAGTCAGTATTGAAGCAATGTTTAAGGATTGCCACATAGTTCATTTTGTCACCTGTCATTGGATGAAGTCAGTGATCTGCCTATTACTCAAAAGAAAGGAAGTGGGCCATTTAAAATGCTGGGTACAGTAAGAAGGAGAGGAAGAGAATGTGAAAATTGCTTGACTGAGAATCCTGGTTGGTGTAGCCTTTCAAATGACTGGACTAACAATAGGATCATGCTTATCACTTGATGACTTGAAGTAAGATACAGCTGTCATCTCTACAGTAAAATCTTCATCCAGATCTGATTAGACTTAAGAATGTGGTTGGTGGCTGATATCCATGCACTAGCATAAGCACTTGGAGGTAATGATGGGAGATGGGCAATTAGTTTGGGAGGGTGGAAGTGGAACAAAAACACAGTCAAGAAGTTGTCACCCAGTCTTTTGCTCTGCAGGGAGGGTTTCTGGCACAGTCAACTGTAAGATTGGATGGCCCACTATTTTAAAGCCATGATAAACTTAAATGGTGACTTGAACTAACCTGGACTTTTCCTCATGCTTGCTTTCATCTTCATCAGCATGCATCCAAGTCCTTTGCCAAGTTGCTGTTGCCATTGTCATCATTATGATTGCTGCTCCCTGACTTCTGGTCTCCCTTCCTCTCAAACTCCCTACTACTATCCCTGCCAGCTGGTTCATTTAGATACAATTGTGTAGTAGTGGTAGCCATGAGTGTCTCTAGTAATAGAATTTAATCATAAAGCATCAGCAACTCAGCAACTCAGGAACACACATATATGGGTTCTTCAAGCTCATCCTGCATCTCCAAATCTAGCTCTTCATCAGCATCTATTACTGCAGTGTCTTTCAACTCAGCTGATTGTACTGCAATACTGATCTTGTCAGCAGCTTGAGTAACAGATTGGGCAGAGCCAGTGAGCTCATGATGGAGATACTTGTTTAGATTAGATAAGGTTGGTTGGGGGGGTCCAGTTTGCCCATCCAAGAATCTCAGTGATTCAAGCTATCATGCAAAACAGGAGAGTACATAGCACCAGTGAAGTACTTGTAGAAATATATATATCATGACTTGGAGCTTGTGAATTAATAATAACACTACAGATTTTGAGAGGAGACCCAGATGCTATATTTTTATGGGCACACTTCAGCATTAATAAAAAACCACCTTCTGCAGATTGAGTGATGTACTGTATCTGTTAAAAGACCTGGTTATAATCTATATTTATGAGTGTGGTATTAAAACTGAGGATCTAAATCTCTTACAACTTTTTTGAATGAAGTTGTGAGGCATTTAGATTCTTAGTCTTAATATCATGCTCATGAACAATATCAACTGGCTTGTATTCACTGAGATGATACATAAGTAAAGACAAGGTAGGATGCCCTACAATGGAAGGAGAATTTAATCCTGCAGCAAACTCATATCAGAAGATGTGGAAGGTTTTATGTAATTGGGTGCTCAGGAGCTTGAGTGGCTCCTGGAAAATGTTAATATACATACTAAAGGATGTTTGGGACCCTCCTGAGTACTCTTTCATTAAAATGCCAAAAATTTGAACACATATTCTAATTCCTTACCCCTAAATGTAGCTCCAAAGAGCTGATGTTACTCAAATACAGTAATATAAGTGGTCAAACATGTTCTATTATGCATTAGGACACTAAACTACAACATAAAACATCAGCAGAAGCAAGGGACCAAGAGTGGTGAAGTAGAAAGGGCTACACAAGGAATCAAAGGCTAATATATATATTTCTATTGTCCAAAAGGGTAATTGGGTGGAGGTAGCAGCCCTTTTCTGATGATATAAGCACTCAAAACAGTAGTGGAAATGTGTAACAGCCACCCCACAGCCAATACCTGAGTTTGAATTATTTTCAACATCCAGTTCAATTAGCCATTGCTAGCCATTCCAGAATAAGAAACATATGAATGAGTGGTAGTTCATGATATATTGTATGTACATAGACTAAACTACACCTTTTGAAAAAGAATTAATTGAATGTGATGTAGCAATGAGCTCCTAAAGCATGACACAGTGTGGGAAAGTCAGATGTTAAAACTCCAGACTAATTGGAATATGTTTCAGATGGAATGAATGCTTAGGTAATCACAAAATGTCAAAAATGCATTTGCAGTGGCTGTTACCAATATGTACTTGTGTTATGATGCAAATGAGCATCTGGCTGTCTAGATTGCATACATAGCTTCAATGTCCATATTACTGTCTGGATCTGAGGTGAAAGGGTGGCATACCTTTTTGATAAGTGAATGGAAAAATGTTTAAAGGGAGGGAAGCATGGTATGTGGCAGAAAATGAGAAGAAACATGCTCCAAATTAGATATTCTAAAATGGAAATCATTTGAAAGTAGTGGCACACTGTGCCATTTTACTATAATATACCTGCTATTGTGAGAGGTTCTCAAACAGACACTGGCAGGACTTGAAAAGCTACACCAAACTACCACAGCAGATATGAGAAAAGAAGATGAAGATTAAAGATAAGGTGGTCTTCCTTAATTCAGCCACAAGGACATAGGTTGCAGTGAACAAATGGATTAGACTGAGGGGGCTCAGTTGACTACTGCTAGTTTATATAAGTTACAGGATGATGCACAGACCATAGGATCCATGGAAACAGTTACTAGTTATAGATAGATGAAAGAAGATGTTGTGAAAGATGAACAATGATGATGGAAATAAAGAAGTGGAAATTAATAAGGCATGTACAGTATGCAACATGTTTGTCTAAACTGTGGTCACATGTGGGTTCCCACTGTCATGTGCACATCATGTGACTTTGAAGTTAGAAAGTTGTATGGTATGAAACAACCCTAAATCAAGTACAAGTTGTACTTCAGGTCATCACCGAATGTCAACTGAGGATAAAAAGTGAAGAAATCTGGCTCAGTCTTGGAAGTAGGGGAAACTCCAAGAGAACTAAACTGGAGGACATCCAGTGAAGTCTCAAGGTTTATATATCATTTATGATGTGTGTACATGTTTGTATCAGATCTACCGATACAAGTATATATGATCATATAGGAGGAATAGAGATTAAAGGCATGAGGCATAACATGAGTTGAGCATAGCCATGAAATGGAAGAGTGGAAATGAATAACATGATGCAACTGCATGCGGTGGCAGAATGGAAGAGAAGAAAAGAAGTGCACAGCATGAAGATAAATGTGAGAGATAATATAACTATAAAAGTATAAATATGTCTGTTAGAGTCAGAGTGACTCAGAGTATGCTGTAATGACTGATGGCATAGCCTGCATCAAGAAGTCAAGTGATAACGAGTCATGTGACCCATCATGTGACTAGATCACATGACTTTGAAGAAGAAAATAAGTTAAAGTCAAAAAGAAAAGAGACGTCATAGGAATAAATAGATGTTGAATGGAGCAAACCATAACATAGTATATGCATTAAAGTGCTAAGTTAAAAAGTTTTGAAAATAGAGTATACCATAACACTACTCCCTCTTTAAGACTCAAGTTCCAGGTGAGTCCCATGATAATTTGTTTTGGTAAAGATTTTGTATTTTGAGAACAAAGTAGAAAAGTCTCCAATAATTAGGCCATAAAGTTTCCAAGGAGCCAAGGAATTCTTTTTGTGGAGGTTAGCTACTGTCTGGGGAGTGGTGTTTCTGATGTCACCTAATTCCCATGTTCAGTCAGATTCATCATAACCTCTCCAATGTATGAGATATTGAAGCTGGTGGCCTTTAAGACATGATGCCATAATATAATCTATTTCAAATTGCTCTTCTCCTTCTTTGTCAACTTTGATTGCATCTGGGCATGAGACTGGTTGACCCAGAGGGGTTGCCTGATAAGGTTTAATGCATGATATGTTGACTATTGGATGAACATGGATAGAGTTGTGCAATTTGAGTTTAACAGCATTAGGAGGGACTTCTATGATTTCATAAGGACCAATCTATTTTTGAGTCAACTTCTTTGCCATGTAAGGGAGCTTCAAATGTTTGACTAAAAGCCCAACTTGTTGTTCTTTCTCATACTCAGGAGCCTTGGATCTCTTTTTATCTGAGGTTTTCTTCATTTGTTCTCTTGCTTTCTCTAAAACATCTTCTACCTCCTTATGGGGTTTACCCATCTCCATGCTAAATTCTTTTCCCATGCCTTTAGCTTTTCCTTTAAAACCCATGCAAGGAGCATAGTTATCTGTGATGTTGAAAGGAATGGTGCCAGTGGTGGTGGTGAGAGAGTTGTTGTGATGGAATTGAGCAACTTTGAGCCAATTGGCCCATTTGGTCTGCCACTTTGCTATGTAAGAGCAGAGATACTGAAATGACCAATGCTTACCAGACAAGCACCAGCCACCAGAGAGGACAATGTAAGTGAGAATGTAGTCATGAGAAAGATTGAGAAATCTCCAAGAGGACAAGACTGAGGACCTCTCAAGGGTGACTTTGGCCTTATATACTGTCTAGGGATTTACACTTGTATACACTAGATCTGACAATATGCTATGCTACAGGGAGTCAAGACAAGTCATGATGAGTTGGTAGAAATCATGAGAAGTCATACAGGATAGGGGCATAGCATACAGCAGGAGTCATGAGAAGTCATGTAGAGTCAGTGTGAGTCAACAGCATTCATGAGAGAGATGGAGATGAACACTGAGTCAATATGAGTCCTTGCAAGTCACTTATGGTAGAATGGGTCTAGAAAGGTCTAGGCATAAGGGGCAAGAAAGGAAAGTCTAGATCATAGGTAGGGACTTGAGCATTTGGTGTCTCAGATGATAGGGGCTATTAGACAGGGGCTAAATGCAAAAGTTGTTCTAGAAAGTCAGGAAAAATAGATAGAAATATAGGAAAAATAATAGAATCTGTAACAGATACTGTTCTAGTTCTCAATTAATATGCTCTGTTTGTCCATCTGTTTGGGGGTGGCAGGTGGTGGAGATTTCTGAGATATAGATAGAAGTTTGCATAATTCAGAAGTAAAGTTCAAAACAAACTGGGGACCACAATCAGAAATAATCATGGAAGGAAGTTTGTGGATACACCAAATATTGTCTCTGAAGATAATAGCTAAGTCCCTTGAAGAAACAGTATTGTAGGTAGGAATAAAAACAACTTCTACATAAAATCCATCAACAATGATGTGAGTAGCAGTTTATCTGTGGAAAGCAGATAAACTGTCATATACTGTACCTCTGACCTCCAGAACCAACTCTGATCCCTTACATATGAACTCTGGTGCATTCTCCTTGAGATGCAACTTGTAACATTCAGACTTATGTAGATTACTTACAATACTTACAGTACATTCCATTCCCCTTATGTACTAGCTCTACCCTCTATCCCCCTCTGATCCTGTGTCTCACATAGAGCACAGCTCCAGCTCCACTCCTCCTCCAATTCTGTATTACTTAGTACTTACAAACCCATCCCACCTCCATTACTAATCCCTATGCCTCCGACATATATAAACTCTCTGTACATACTCCTGTAGCTCAGTTCTGATATTGACTTTGACACAGACTCCAAACCCTCTGAGTCACCCTCTCTCTCTCTCTTTGATTAGCTCCGAAGTCCAAGGCACTGTGAATCAGCAAGGGTGCACCACATAAGGTGAAGCTGACACCTCAAACCCTCCAAGCTCTGCTTCTCTGGAGTTACCCCCAGGAGTTCCAGCACAGTCCTAACATAAACCCATAATGAAATTGACTGATAAGTCTTCCCATAATTGTTTAGAAGCTGGTAAAGAAAGGAGTTTTCCTGCTGGTGCCTTTGACTTTCCCTTTATTTGGGCACACACTTGGCAGCTACCTTCATACAGTGACTCCAAAAACCCTTTCCATACTAACCCAGAATGTGGTGCATTAAGTGCACCACCAAATAGCATAGGAATTATGCTTAGCTTTGGTGGGGTTATAAATAGTGAATACTCTTGGCTACAAAATTGCCCCATAGGTCATGTGATTTGGCCCATGTGCTAGGGAGATATAATCAATTAAAAACAGCAATACCATGAAAAGGGCTTTTTCACCTTTAAAATGACAAGGGTATTTGGATATTATCAGTACTTGGTATACCCTCCTTCTGCTCTAAGCACTGCCTGAACCATTCTAGGGATGCTTTCAATCAATTTCTGACACTCCTCAACTGGTATCCTATTCCACTCCACTTGAACCCTTTTCCACAATTCATGAATCCCATTGGATGTAGAGTTTAATGTCTTTTGTGACACCTGGCCATGAGAAGTAGCAGTAAGAGGATGCAATGTACAGGCTTGACCCAAGTGTCCACCAATAGGAGAATCATGGAAAATAGTTAGGAGTTCTGTACATAATTGTTCAGGAACAGAGACTTTGTTTTTGTTGTTTTTGAAAATATAGTTATCATAATCATATGTATATTCATTAAAGGATTCTTCACATATTTTTTCTGATTCTTTTACAATTTTATTGTAGAATGAAGAGGAAAGTTCAATATTGTTAATAAAAAGAGAAGGTGGAAGGACTATAATATTTGTATTGTAATCCTGAAATGCATCACCATGGTCAGGTCAGCAAGATAGAGCATCTGCATGATCATTAGATGTGTCAGGTTTGTAAACAAATATGTAATTAAACTCCTGTAAGAGTGTGTGCCACCGAGCTTGGCAACCAGATAAGGTTTGAGGTTTTTTCCAATATTTGAGATTCTTGTGATCTGTCCAGATCTCAAAATCTTCCCTACCAATGATGTAGTGTCACCATTCTTCTAATGCTCAGATAACTGCTAGGAGTTCTTTGTCATAAATAGGGTAATTGTGCTCAATGCTGTCAAAGGAGTGGAAAATGAAGGTGCAGGGTCACCAAAGACCATCATTGCATTTTACCAAAAATACTGCTCCAGTAGCAATATCTGATGCATCTGTTTCCAAATGCATTTCTTTATCTCTATTGGGATATGCCAATAACAGAGATGCCTTAAATTTCTCTTTTAGATTATCAAAGGCAAATTGGTGTTTCAGTTTCCATTTGAAAAGAACATCTTTCTTGGTAAGATCATTTAATGGAGGTGTGATGTCTGTGAAGCCTGCTATGAATCATCAATAATAATTACAGAATATGAGAAAGCCTTGCAGTTGTTTGAGGTGTGTGGGAACTGGCCAATCCAATATCCCTGACATCTTCTTTTCCTGCATTTCTACTCCCTCTTTAGATACTACCATACCAAAAAAGTCTACTTTGTCCTTTAAGAAACTACATTTTTCTGGTTGTATGTATAGGTTATTACTGTGTAAAATCATGAAAGCACCTCCTTTACTATTGCTTTGTGCTCCTTATGTGTTTTTCCTTTTGTAAATATCATACAGTTGTCAATATAGATAATGAGTATGGCATACATGTCATTAAATATATTATTCATTATTTGCTGAAAAGTAGGGGGTGAGTTAGTCATTCCAAAATATATGACAGTTGCCTATGGGAGTAACAAAAGCTCCCTTCCACGTGTCACCTTCCTTAATTCAAATGTTGTTATAACCTCATCAAAGATCAAGGGCCATAAACATGTCTGTGCCCTTAAGGTGGTCAATCAACATCAAAATAAAAGGTAGAGGATAGGCATTCCTAATAGTGCCTTCATTTAAATATTGATAGTCCATAATGAGTCTCTTTTTCCATCTTTTTTAGGTATAAAGAAAACTGGTGCTGTTTGAGGTGACTGCAAAGGATGTGTATATCCTTTTGCAAGTTCTTTTCTGATGAAAGTGCAACCTTCTTCCATCTCAATATCAAACAGGAAAATTACTCTACCCTTTTTGAATGCAAAATCTGGTTTCAGATCCATCACATGATTTCAGGGTTTTCATTCCAGCATCCTCTCTGATTCTTTTTTGGAAAATACATCTAAGAAGTCATGGTATGCTTCAGGCACTTTTTCTTTTAGTCCTTCTTCTATAGTACATAAGTTAGTTTGTCTATTATAGATAAGTTTGATAGATTCATTAAAAGGTTTGTTGCCCATAATACAATAGTGAGGGATGCAATGTGGAAACATAATAGTTTTAGAAACCCAATCTATAGTGGGATTATGCTGGGCTAGCCAATCATAACCAATGATGAGGTGGTGGGTTCCTAGTTTAGAAACATAGGCTTCCAGGACCTCATAGTGACTGGCAATCCCAATAATTAATGTGACAGAGTGGGTTACTTTGCCTATTGCTCCTTCAGAGCCATCAGTGTTTTTTACCACAATAGGGTTAGCAATTTTCTTAATGGGAATAACATGAGCCAATACATATTCTTGATCTATAAAAGTGTAAGATGTGCCTGAGTCAAGCAGGGACTTAAATGATTGAGATCACCAACTTCCATGCTCCTGATTCAGTACACATGTCTCAAGTGACATCTTGCCACTGAATGACAATGTGCTTGCACAAATAGAAATAGATCTGGGGAAAATGAGGGGTTTATAATTAGGAGAATTTCTTACTTGGAAAATAAGGAAATTAAGCAAGCTTTGTTTTAATCCTAGCACCATGCTCAATTGAGTCACCCTTCCAGAATGAGGAATTATATTGCCAAGAAGATCATCCAAGGTACATACAGGGAAGTCTGAGTCATCACAGTCAATGAGAGTGGTAGATACATATATTACAGGAGGAAAGAGATGATGAAAATGAAAATAAATTGTCCTGTCCATGAACACCCTCTTTATTCACAGTCATTTTTAATTTAAAGAAGAGGCCACCTTCTGCCTGGCTTCTACTTTGAATTTTATCCTGTAGAAGGCTTCAGCTTCTGCTGAATAGAAGGACAGTGTTGTCACTCGCTGAGCAACAACCAGGACAGGTGGAGCAGGAACAAATGTAGGAGGGACAGGGAGGTAATGACCAAATTGGTGTTGTGTATGCTGCATGGGTTGGTATACTGGGGCAAGCATGTACAAGCCAGTCTCATAATCCCAAAGGTATTGCTGGATGCAGGACTTGCTTGTTGAGGTTTTGCAAGCAGTCAGGCCATATATGGCCAACCTTGTTGCATTCATAACAAGTATGAGTATCAGGCCAAGTGTTGTGAGATGACTTGAGCAAACACTGGTGGGACTCAACAAGGCTCTACACCAAAAGCTAGTATCACAGCAAATAAGAGTAAAGCAGAGAGTGAAAAAGAGAAGCTAGATTGAATAGAGTAAAGCAAGAAGAGAGTAGTTGATAGGCGAGTAGGGAGGTTGGATGTCTTCAGTAATCTTGCAAGGACATGGGTCACAAGTACATCAGGAGAAGGAGGAATCTTCTAGTCGGAGGTGAAGGACTTGATGACCAGATTGAAGTCTTGTTCTTGAACTTACCTATCTTCTACTAATAACCATAGGAACCAAAGGAAGGAATGAAGCATAACAACCTTCCTTAATCACCTTGCAGGGATGTAGGCCACAAGAGACAAATGGATTAGACTGAGGGGTACCTCAGTTGACTGCAACTACTTATTTATTACAGGAGTGTGCATGGATCATAAGGTCTATGAGAACTAATGCTAAATAAGGAGGGATGAAAGAAGAGAGCATGAGAGGTAATGAGTGATGGTGAGAAGTCCAAGGGGGCTTGTGGAAATAGTTACTAAGTATAGTTAAATAGGAGAAGCATCTGTGAGAGAAAGGAATATAACTATATTTAGATAAATGAAAGAAGAGAAGAGTAGAGAAGTGCATTATGGGATAGGGGCAATGATAAAGAGATGCAACTATAGATAAATGGAGAGATCGGAATTAAGATGTGATCTGATCATGGGATCTGAGATGAGAATCTAGATCTTTCTGAAGGGATCTTCTTGGAAAAGGAGTAATGTGATGGAAATATAGAAATAAGTGTTCATGTGATAAAAGTTTGAGGACCATAGTGTTCAACCCAGGGAAAAGGTATCCAAGGATGTTAATGTAGTATAGTATGAAGCGGAAAGATGAGATTGGATTAAAGAGAATGAGGTGGATCATCTTGAATGATCATGGGGAGAGAATCGATGTGAGGGGGAATGGAGATGTAGTTAGAGTTCATAGATAGAGTTTGGTATGATGGATATTAATGTATAAGGTAAAGGTGGAGATTAATAAATAAGGTTTTGAGGGAGAGTTCAGGTGATAAAGGAGATAATAGTTTAAGGTTCAGAAAGAAGGTTCAATGAAAGAAGAAGAAGGGGAGAGTATAATATGAAGTGTCTGTGGGAAGATGTAAATGGAAATTAATAAGTCATGATATGCAATGTGCGTGTTTAGATCCATGGTCACATGTGGGATTGGTTTCCCAGGATCATGTGTGCATCATGTGACTATGAAGATGAAGAAGGTGTAAGGTAGGCATTTATACAGCTAAGTTAAAGGTGAAAGTGTATGGATGGAGAGTAGAAAAAGGGTTTTGAAAGTGTTTTTAAATATTAGTAATTATTTGCTTTATAAATATTCTATTATAACACCAAGATGGGAGAGCCTGGTGGGCATCTATCGCCATTGGAGCTCCTCTACCCAGTTGTATTCCAGTGGGAGTAAAATGGGAGTGGTTACCTGGAGGAGGTTATGGTGGAAGGCATAATATTGTTGGCCATAAGGCCATGGAATCCATGAAGGGGAGGACAATATTGGAAAGAACATGAGGGGGCACGTGTTGGTGGTTCTTTTTCGACTGTGATCTGTTCAAAGTTCCTACCAATTTCTCGGTAGTTCTCACATAGTCCTTTGAAGAAGTCAACTCTCTCTCCTGCCAAGATCTGTGGCAGTTGTTTGAACAAGCATTCAGTGACTGGCCATCAGCACACATATATCATAAGGTGATCAATGTAGGATTGCCCCCAGGATAAACCAATACATTATATATTTACTGTACATACCGAACAGAAATGGTGACTTTGTACAAAATGAACACAATAGATGTGTGTTTGATGGGATGTGAATGCACAAATAAGATGATATGTCAATTTGTGCACAGAAGTAATGGCAAATGTACATAATTGAATGCAACACACAAGTAAAATTTTGGAATTCCCCAAAATCAATCTTGTTGGAATCCAAAATTCCATGCAGCCCTAATGTAGCACCAATGATCTGGTCTGCCTTTTTGGTCATTCCAGTATGGAAGCATTGCAGTTCAGAAAGTGAGGGTCATGCATTTCTGTCTGGATGCAGTGCTGTTCCTTATTTCCAATCTCATGAAAGCCATGGAATACATTATATGTGGTTTTAGGCATGGATTTTTATACTATGGTATAGAAGACCCTGAATGAAGCAAGCAAAATGTAAAATGTACATGCCAGGGACAGCTATGGTAGGATATGTATGTATGTACAGTAGACTTTCTCATACTGTATAACATCAGGGGAAAAAAATGTTTATACATTATGAGGTGCTATACAGTACTACAAAAGTCACATGCTGTGACAAATATGTGACACCTACCAAATGGCATGACATTTAGGTACACTACCAAGTGAAAAATGAATCTAAGGTAGTCTGACATGCATGAGGTAGTTCCTCACACTGTAAATAGGCACAGAAATGTTGAACATGAGTAATCAAGTTGAGTGAGTATGGTGACATAGCATCTGCCAGCTGTAAACATGCTATTTCAAACCTCTGAGAAAGCTCAAGCCCCTCCAAATGAGAAATGTTGGATTCCATACTACCTTCATCATTGGCATCATCATCCAACTCCATCTCAATTACCTCACTCCTTTGTTCCACCATTTCTCAAGACACAACAGCAACTATGGTTGAATCTCTTTCCAGCCCCTCAAACTCTGAGCCAACTGAATCACTGATCTCTTCCTCTTCTGAAGGCTTGAGAAATTGGTCAAGTGTTGCTGGCTCTCCAATGATGTGGTGACAACCTTTGAGCTCAGAGATTGACTTCAAGACTTTATTTTCAATGGCTACAAGCTGTGGAACTGGTTGATGTGCAGGAATATGGATCTCCAGGCTAGTATGGGCAATGGCAATTTGCACCAATTTCTTGACTTATTGTAAGGTTTGTGCTCCACAGAAAGCACTCTTGGAGATATGATTAGGTTTTCAGATGGATTTTGTGAATTATACTTCAATAATTTATAAGTAGTCATGGTTGAGGACAATAATACATTGATCTGAAGAATAACTATCATATGTATATGGTCTGAAAAATGTACATATATTGGCCTGAAGAATGATCAGGTTGGCAGCCTCCAGCCCACCAAAGAGTCCATTTAATAATGTATAATGGTGGCCAAAGTCAATACATAAACATTATATAATTATTGTTGAGTTTCTCACTGTCCTGCAGTGGGAGCCACCAAGTCCAATACAATATGAGAAAGTCTACTTAACTTGGTGACCAAAGAGGATCTTTTTTCCAACCAGCTTCAACAAAAAGCCCCACCCTAGCTTCTGTCAGCAAAACACGATTGAAACATGAAAAAGATTTATGTTATCTATCTTTGGGACTTGTGTTTCTTGTGGTAGGGCTTCTTGTTTGACTGGAGAGCCTGGGATGGTGCTGAAGCTTGGGAAGAGGTGGGGAGAGATGGGCCCAGTTGCTCTTTGGTAATGGAACTCAGGTCTATAAAAGGGCAATTTTCCACTGAAATCTTTCTTTTCTCCATGGTCTTGGATTTGGGTTTCTCATGCCACCATGAGTGGTAGCAGGAGAAGGCCATGTGATATATAGCATCCTGGATGCTGAAGAGGAACATGGTCCAGTGGATAGGAAATGTGGCAGTTTCACTTGCAGCCTAAATGTTGGCAATCCTTGTGGCATTACCCCCAAGCTTCTCCATAGTGTCAGCCACACACAACAATAGGCGGTGAGTAGCTCAGTCAAGCATAGAGTTGATCCTACTCATGTTCATTTCTGGGAACAATGTCTGGATAGAGATAGACCAACACCATGAATGACAAGCTACCACAGAATAAAAATAACAATAAACAATAAACTTACATCTTCTGTGGATGCCAGACCATTTGAATTCAAGTTCCAAGAGAAATTAAATTTGCTGTCATCTCCTCAAAGGAAATGCTGGAATGTCACCAATTTTACTTCCACCCAGCACATGCCTTCAACCACTACAGGTGCTAGAGTTGGGGTCAGGGTCAGGGTCTTCAGGGAAACCAGTGGTTTGAACACTGACTTGGAGAGCACTGGCAGGGAATGAAGACAATCATTCAGTGGAGGAGATTTCCATCTTGTCTCTTGGATCAATATGCAAAATGCAAAGTCCAGCTCTGGCACCAGGTCTGCCACCAATAACAGCCACCATTTCATCAATAAGATCTGTAAGCTGAATCCCATCTCTCCCATCCAGATTCTCCAAAATAGCTACATGAACTCAGGTCTAGGTGAAAGTCCAGTATAATGCTTGTCAGGTTCATGTTCAGCCAAACTGCAAGGTTGTTACTGATGGCTAGCACAATGTTGTTGTTGTCATCATCATAACAAATATTCTGTCAGCATCTTGTGCATGTGCATGGCAAATTTCCATAGTGGGAACTCATGAATTTTGTATGGGCTCATCGCTACAAGTTGCTGCAGCTTGGGAAGGTACACAAGTCTGACAGAAGATGTAAACATCATCATGGCATGACATTCAGTTGACATCCAAGCACTCACTTTGAAAACGTTCAATGATATCTGTCTTTAGATGAGACCATTGATATGAAATTGAAATCTTTTGGGGTAACATTGTTGAGGATCTTAATATTCTAAGCCAGGGTTCTAGTGCCAGTGGATCATTGCATTCAATTGCATTCGGTTGCATAGCTCATTGATGGCTTGTGCACCCAACCATCACCACATGCATGACTGCAATGCACAGCCACTGGATGCAATCACAATGTATAGCCACTGAATACAATTCCATATTGGGTGAATGCAATGTACAGCCACTGAATGCAATGCCAAGTTGGTGAGTGCAATTCCAATCCTGATACTAGTGAATGCAATCCTAACACTACTGAATGCAATGTCATGACTACTGAATGCAACACATGACTAATGGTCTCCTTCCTGCTCCAGACCCTTTACAGCCAGAAGCACCCTGAAAGCACTCCAAAATTTCTTCCCAGACCATCAGACACCCTTCCTTGGCATCCACACAACATGTTTCAACATCATTTACACCCTACAATCACCAGAAATCATCACATTTAGTCAATAAGAGGGATCTAGCAAAAAGTGTAGCAAAAAGTGTAAGTAAAAGGTGTAGGAGAGACAAAATGTAACTAAAAAGCAATAGCTGTAATTAACACTCTTGACTACACTTTTCGCTGCACTTTTTGACTACACTTTTTGCTACACTTTCACTACACTCTTGCTATGCTTTGTTGCTACAAGGTGCCACTCACAACTCCTTCTGACATAGTTCCTGTCCTCCAACCACCAGAAATTCCCCCATTTGGTCCTCATCAGGCAGAAAGGAACAAGAAAATCCTTATAGCTGCCCTTAGGAGCAGTAATTGATGGAATTTTGCATAGTCTTGCAATTGTCTATGTAGCTTTTCTTGATTTCATTCAATTCTTCCAAAATTTTTTTTTTTAAAAACTCCATTCTCTCAGAAACTGCACATATCTTTGATTATCTTTCTTCAAAAATCCAACAAAACCTCCTTTCTCCTCAGCAACTGCATGCACAAGATGTATATAATCCCTAAAACTTGTATTTCCACAGTCAAGAATAAAAGAGTACCCCACTTTCTTGCAGGTGGCATCATCTACCAGGTCTGTATAGACCACCTTGAGATCCAGCCCACCTATGATCTTCTTTTCCCATATGGCCACAAGGTCCTTCTCCACATCTTAAAATATAGCACAAATATCTGCAAGCTTGATGGGGCTGCCTTTGTACTTCAATGATGTGAAGGTTTCTCTGTCAGTCCACCAGATTTGTATTTGTCCCATGATATCAGAGGCAATGGCAGAGGCTCTGTGTTGAAGTGATCTGAGATGAGCGAATGTAAAAAGCTTCTTCTTTATAAATCAAGGCTCTAATTCATTACAAGCAGCCTGCTCTTCCTGGATACTATCTTCATCTACACGAGCTCTGATCTCCTTGAGGAATGTGAGCCTCATGCAATACTCCAGCATAGAAATAGGCCTGGTTACATCCTTGGCCTCTTTGAATGAGCCATTCCTATTCAGAGTCATCAGAGCAAGGCATGCTTCTGTGGGGTCCTTAAGAAATACTTGTGAGGGATTTGTAGTCAGAGATTTGGGCCAAGATGTGGTCCACATATTGATAAGCATCCTATAATATGCACTAGATAAGCTCAGATTGACCACTCTTCTTATCCTCCAACATACCTATGTATACACTGGGTAAGCTCTGACTGGTTAGCCTCCTTATTCTCCAACATATCCTTTAGGTCTGTGACCTCATCATTCAGCTCCTCAAAATTTAGCTCAAGACTCCATATAAGCATGGCCAAAATGTAAATAATAGGTCTGATATATGCTTTCATGATTTTGTCGCAGGCATGTCTTTGGAATGGAGTATTTGATATTCCACTAAAAAAAAACATTGTTAGTTCATCAATTAAGGGTTCATAAAAACAATAACACTCAACTGCTTGATTGGATTAGGAGAATTGATTCTTTGAAGTACCAGCTCACTTGTGATATCAATTAAGACAGGTGCTTCATCAAAATAGCACTTGACAGCTTGGGGTAAATTCATCAACCCTGTCTCATGTGCTTGTGGTAAAGCAACAAACTGTCTAAGCTTGCTTGCTGGTACATATCCAATCTGCAAAGCAATAAGTTGTCTAGACTTGCTTATTAATATAGTAACTTTGAAATGAATTATTTTATTTAGATGTCAATAGTTATTGGATTACTAAATAATGGATTAAGAGTATCCTATGATAAATATGTACTTATTTAAAACTTTAAAAGATGGAATATAATAAAAACAATATATAATTAATACTTGAAGGAAAATTTTCCAACATTTTCATTTTATTAATAAGATAATGTTTATTTCTTAAAATATTAAATTATAATTATAATTGTCAATCTCTTTTTTAAAATCTATTTACCAATTGATATAGGAAGTGATATAATTAAACTCTGTCTATACAATGTAATTTTACTATTAGTGAATTTCTGCTAGTTAATTGCAATTTTAATATGACTGAATTTATTTGATTACTTAACTTTTGGACATTTAATTAGCTATAGATAGATTCAAACTATCACTTTAACTTTGGAAAATTGAAAAGGGTACAAAGCTTGAATATTTGTTGAATTACAAACAAAACATAAAATAATAATATAATTTATAAATAACCTTAAACCTAATTTATATTATGTTATATTATATTATATATGGTGTTTAATAGTCTAAATTATCCTCAAAATGTTATTAAATGTAGAGCTTATTCATATCTTTATCTTAAATATTTTATAATATATTGAAGCCATAAATATACTATTTCTATTTTTGATCATAATAATTAATTTGAAATTAACAGATATTTTACAAACAGGATTTCAGTATATACAAAATTCTCCATTAGCATTAGCTATAGGTAGATTCAATATAATGATATTAATAAATTTTCTTGATATAATTTATATATATAACTTATTTTTCATCCAAAATTATAACTATAGAGATTCAATAGATTCAATTATTGTAAATCTCTTCATATTGTTCTGATATACATGTATCATTAAAATGGTGCTTGTTCATGCTTACTTATATGACAATGAAGTGACTATGAGTTACAAGAAAGATCTCCATAATGGTCCTCTGAACATGTGAACACATTAGGGAATGATTTTAACTGGAAATCATCATCCACAACAAATGATTGGGAATCTAAAGAACTAGGTTCAGGTTAGTTTCATATTGAGGAATGTGTTCCATGAGCATACATAGCAATGTCTTAAGCAATGGAGAAAATGGTGTCCATGGCTTGGATGAGGTCACACAGATCATCAAAAATGAATGTGAGATGGTGAAGCCAAAGAGAAGAAACCAATAAGACATTCTGGTCAATGGTAGTTGTGTTGGAATATCACTCAAGATGGGTAGCATAGCCACCACTTACATACTCAATGACTATTTTGAATATTGGTACTATAACCATTACTCTAGTATCTACTTACTAGAGCTTCTACAGGTTACAAGCCCTGCCTGTGCTCAGTAGATCACTTACCAGACTTGGAAATCCCAGAATGGCCACACTTGAAGTTCCTGAACTCAAAATAGATGGCAGGAACTGGATCACATGGTGTGAGAAGTTTGAGCAAGTCACCAAAGCTCTCAAATTGACCAGTTACCTCACAGGAACTCCATCAGACCCTTATGATGACATCTTGCATGCATGAGCCAAGTATATTATGGTGTGTACACTTTTGAACTCAATTTTTATTGAAGTTCTGCACTTCAAGATGGCATGGGAATACATTCAGTACCTTACAACACAATTCAACACAGCCAGCAAACCAGTACTATGAAAAGAACTGGCTACAGTTGACTGTGAGCCCACCTACACCATCCAAGAGGCTGCGCACCCAGCCATAACTCCAACCAACATGTTGTGCATACATGAAAAGCAGCACAAGCCTGAAGAAGTCAAAAATGAGTCAGGAAGATGAGAAACAGGTCATGTACCAAGTAATGGAACATATTGCAAGCACAAATGTGACACAATGAGCCAAGCAAATGAATCCAGACCACCACAAGACAAGTCAAAAAACCTAAGATTGCATGAAAGGATGCCATCAAGTGAAGACACATTGGGCAAAGAGAACCAGAAGGTGGCTGCAAGCCACAACAAGGCAATGGAAGACAAGCTCGAGGGTGGAGAGGATGATGAAGCAGGTTGAGCACACAAGCACATTGACAAATCTGCACAACATCCTGGCAGGATAATGCACAATCCACTGTAACTACCATGAACTGATAATGCAATATTGACTTTGATTATTATGGCCTCCTGTTGTGCATAATGCATGCTTGCAATGCTTGTGATGCAACCACTGTGCATTGTTCCATTCTGTCCCATTGTGCATAATGCATGCTCATGATGCTCATGATGCAACCATTGTGCACTGCCCCATCCCATGGCTTCTGTCCTGTTGTGTATAATATATGCTTGTAATGCTCATGATGCAACTGGTCTTCCTTGTAACTCCCCATATTGTGCTGTTGTGCACAGTGATGTAGTGTATGGTGACACAAATAGTGCATGTGCACCCATCCACTGTGTCCTGTGATGCTCACCGCTGTGTCTGTTGTGTAAGTGTAGTGCATCAATGCACATGTCTCCCATAGTTGCTTGCACATACCTGTTGTGCAGCCATTGTGTCTGTTATGTAATGTAGTGTGTTAGTGGACATGTCCACTGTGTTCTGGAGTTCTTGTGTACATTTTGTGCATTGTAGTGCAATAGCACACATGTCCATCATGTCCCATAGTGCTCACATACTTGATGTGCAATGTAGTGCACATTAGCATACAGGTACCTGATGCTTAGTACTCATTGTCATCCTGATGATCCACATGGTACACTTGTTATGCATTGTTGCAAATTACAGTTCACCATTGCTCTGTTTGTGTACCACATCCTTTGTGCTCACTGCCATCCCTGTTGTGCAAAAGGTGTGCATTACATAAAGGTGCCCATCCCTTACTTACCATAGTTCCTCTTATGCAAAATAATGCACACAGGTACTTCAATGCTCCATGTGACCCTTTTCATTCCAAAAAATATAACTTTACATGTGGTATATAGTTCAGAACCTGAACATTGCAGAGGCCTAAATGGACATGGGATTGGTGATCCCCATATTATCTGACAAAGTTTTGGTGACTTGACCAGAATATACCCCTGTGTACTCCAGAACAATACCATATACCTTTGGATGGGTCAAAAGTTCTGCCCATTGCTCCTTGAACTGACCTAACAGAGCATGTTTCGGTGCTGCCTGATGTATTGTGTATGTGATGTGGCCTTCAATCTCTGTGGATTTCCCAGGTGGGACTACATTCACCCATCCCTTCCATTATGAAGCATCCCAGTGGAGGAACTCCAGGACTTGGTGCATCTCTTCTGAAAGCAGTGTGACCTCTCACCCCAATGTATTGCATGTGCACAGGCTTTGCACCATTCCATATAAACAGCTGCAAAAAGACTTGGGGGAATATTTGGGACAGGAGAACAACACTACCTTCTTGTACTATTACCTTCTCTGCTGCATCATCTGTTGTCATCGTCATAGCTTCCCACATTTTCCAAATCCAGAATAACAAATTCCTGCCTGTCATCTCACCATCCAGCAGGTCAGTCATCACTCTGATATCCTCTGCTTGAAGAGCATAAAGGGACTATAGGTCTAATTGCCAAGATGACCTTTGAAGGAGAGGTCCCAACATGACCAGCACATTGTATGCAGTCTGATATTGGACCAATGCAGACTCTATACTGGCATCCACTTTCTTGAGCAAATTTTGTGTGTGGATGTTTGCACCTTGATCACAAAGATTTACATCCTTATACTTGTACAGATATGAGCAGCAACAAAGTGATTGATGAAGGGAATCCAGTGCATTGTGGGCCTGGGCAAGGCACAGTTGCCATTCGTAATGATGGAGCAGAGGAGAACATGGTGTACCTGACACTAACTCTGAAGGAAGCCATAGTTTAAAAACCTCCGGAAGCAGTGTTGAAGACAACCCAGGACTCCTTTTGGAAGTGAGCATAGGCATGTACAGTAGCTGGACCCTGGTCCACGAATCAATCTTGTGCTTGAGGGTACTTGTCATATCCCAGAAATCCAGTAAGTCCAACCCTGGTCCTCCAGACCAAATCCGTTCTTGTATATACAAACCCCGGCGTGTTCTCATTAGAGATGCGACCCCTGACCTTCGGACCCTGTCCATATGTCTTATGATAAGTTATATTCCATTTCTTGATCTCCATAAATACTAGTCCTGCTGCATGTTCTCCTCCGAACCTGTGTTCCACTTAGGAACACAGCTCCAGCTTTACTTTACCTCTGACTCCTTACTTACAAACCAGCTTCACTCCATTAGTAATCCCCTATGATTCCATAGTATATAAACCTCCGTAACTCCTGTACTTCCCCTCAGTTTGAATATCAACTTAGTCTAACTCCTTCTCTCCGCTTGAGTCTTGAAGACTCTCCTCTGTAACCTCCGCTTGACTTGACATCTAGTACGTCTTAAGTCCAACTCTGACCCCTCAGTAAATTCCAGGACAACAGGACTCTTGACAAGGGTGCACCACATACAGTGAAGCCAAGTCCCATCCATATAGACAACTCCGGAGTTCTGGAGTTCGTTCTCCCCTCGGAATTTGCCTGAACTTAACAGTACTGCTCTGAGTGAGTAACACCACTTCCCAACAGTCAGTAGTGTGTGGACTAAGCTCAATCCTGTCAACATGTAGGTGGCACCTGCAATGTAAAGTTAGATCTGTGGGATACTTTATTTAAGAATGCAATGCACTGTAATTCCTCAAGATTGAGTCCAAAACTAATGAACATACTCAGAGTTATCTCCTCATGGAGATATTGCTCATCACCATCTTCAAAAGCCTTCGTGTCCTACTTTGCTAGCTGTAGCCAGACTGAGTACTGAGTCAGTACTATGTAACTTGCAAGTGAGTGAGGAACGTGAAGCATTGCAAAGACTCACCATTAATCTTGGACTTGAAAGGATTGGGCTCCATAAGATCAGATTCTCAACAAACAATCTCCGTTTGCCATGCCAAAAGGGCTGTTTCATCATTTTGCACAATGGCTGCTTTGAGTTCCTCCAGAGTGCTTTTATGCTCTGCATGTTCTTTCAAGGCTTCTCATAGCTTGTGCCCTAAAAAGGTACCTACTTACAATCAACTTCATCCTTGTCCACTGTTGTCAAACCATAATGTACCCATTCTGCAAACCTTCTTCCAGTTATAATCCCTGAAGTGATTGTTTAGAGTGTCTCAGTGGTTCCAGGGCCTATTTCCTTGGTACTGGATGCCACTGGATTTATATTGGCCCATTCACACACTGGCACCTCACTGTCAGTGTGTCCAATGTGTGGAATAAAGTTGAAAGAATACCAAGTTTGGCAGCACATGATATAGGCAGGGAGATGAAATTTTGGTATGAAAAACTTTACTTGTTTGTTGTCATGCTGGATTTGCATTGGGAGGGGGAGCATTATGATCTGATCCCAGAGATTTTTCGACCATTGACATACAATATCATATGACACATTGAGGGTTTGTAGGGGGGAATGATGGAGACTTGAAAAGAACAAGTAGTCCATGTTAAAATATCTAATTGTTGGTGAGTACATGCAGGTTTTACTAGCAGACAACATTCTGCTCCCCTTTTTGAAGATCTCCAACACTGTTTGGTTGTTTTCAAGTTGTGCTGAGCACATTCAACAGTCCCTACACCAGTCACTGCCAGTTCAGAGCTATTTTTGACATCCACTAGGTTGACAGCATCATGGCTTGAGAAAGAACTATTCTATGGCAGGCATGAGATATGAGATATGTACAAATTCACAAACAAACACTTACTGGTTGTATGACATTCACCCAAATCTTCAAGTACTCTTTGTATGTGCATTCATCTACAAAGTAGGCCCATCTGTTGCTCAAACTGGGGTCTGCCTCATTGCTAGATATAGCCTTCTGTTTGAGATGAAAGTTGGCATCTAGTACAATGCAAAGTGCATAGAGCCAGCTGAAGTGCATATTAATGGCCACGATGCAGTTACAGGGCATGAGTACATACCTTTTTGCCCAGGAAGTAAATTTCCAGTCATTGGGCAAGTTCTTCCCTGGCTAGGGATATGCTGGGGATAGCATGGCACAACCCCCATCTGCTATTCCTGGGATTCCCATAGGATCATGGCCACAACCCAATCATTTGAGCATTTTAAGGTTTCACCATTTGTGCACCACATGAAGGAATGCTTCATACCAATCCTGAGACAATGTCACCACACAATGATGTTGAAGCTTTATAATGCATATCTTATTGACTAAACCTGTGTTATCTTGGTGATGAGTGAGTAAGCAGCTTGGTAAAATTCATATGTGGACACTTTGGACTCAAATGACAAAAGTTGGAATTCCTCCAACAGATGGAAAGTGGCAGCAGACCATGGGTTAACTGAGGTAGAGGGAAATCACCATATCCACAGGAGTTGCAGAGTATGGTCTTTGGCATGTTTGCAGTGGCAAAAGTCCACAGCTACCTCATGGATACCATGGCTATCAATCACTATGAAATTACCATCAAATGCTTGTTGAGGGCTAAGGCATTTTTCAGGGGGTAGGTAGCCTAGCTGAATATACAACCCAATCACTTTCAATGATGTGTGTTTGAAATACTGCCTCTTCCACTCCTGGAAAATTTCAATGTTGTGTTTGCATCTAAAGATAACCTAGTACCTTGATGTGATGTAGGGGATTCACTGCATGCTGCTGTATGATGCACTGTTTGCAGTACATAACACTGCTGAAGCAATCAGTACACCAGTAGCAAGCTGCTGCAGACTTGCATTCTCCACATTGGCCATTGAGCCCCTGATCACCCCTGCCCTCCAAACATATAATCATTTGTAGGAAAAGCTCATGGTCATTGAGCTAAGTGAGTAAAGGATGATCCTATAGTAAGTAACTTGTAGTAATCTAATAATTCCATGGATTTTGGGAATACACTTACCCCTGCTGTGTGCCTGCACTTACAAGCCTCTGCAAGATCACAGATCTCTGAGGAAGTCTCATCAAATGTGTCAGTAGATGGAGCAAAGTCTTGTCATGGTATATAACCTGATGTCATTGATGGTTTGCTGACCAATAACAGGCGCTGAGACTGGCAAATATGGCCAAGTGCATTTACAATGAATTGGTGGTGTGGTATGTTTTTCTCATTTGAACAAGCATCAGAAAGGCTAAGAGTCCCATTTGAACTAGAGCACATGTATATGTTCAGAGTGGGCTTTGCACTCTGTTTGTGAACAGCCTAGGATTCTCTGCAAAACAGTATCAGACATAATTGAACCCCTTGCAAACCTACTTACTGCCTGCTGAACCGACCATTTTGTTCACCACAACAATGAGTGACTGTGATGCATGGCACTAGAGTGTAGAAGATCTGAAAACCCAGGGACATAGCAGAGGTGAACTGGTATATCCTCCGCTGTCATGCTTGATCACCAGCCAATGGATTTCACTGTTTATCCACTGCATTCCATTTGCATCACACACTGCATTTCATTCCATGACCAGTTGCATTTCCTGTTACAGCACCATGTATTATAGGGTTATAAGTTTATGCATTTATATGCAGTTGAATATTTGCTCACTTGCCAGATCCTCTCTGATCTAACCTGGACCCATATGTCCTTTGCTGGTATTCATATATTTATCAGGCAGCATCCATGCAAGTGGATGAAGTTATCTCTCTATCTCAAGCTGAGATTCTGCCTCCTAATCTCCATCTGAGTCTTTGTGGTCATACTGTCTGCTTTGCTTGATAGTGATCTAAGTCATGATCAATCTTCCCTGTGAGTTGCCCATTATCTTATATTTAATATTTCTGTTATCCAGACTTATTATTCCTATATTTTTTAAGGTGGACTGCATTGTATGCTTGGATGCATCTTTCATCCAAAAGAGAAGGTATTCTCCTAGAGATCCTGTCCACCATCATCCAGCCTCTATGTTCCATTCAGAAGACAAAGTCCAGTAGGCCAAGAATATAGTTGCAAGACTTCATCAATCTCATGAATATCCTCCTCCTGCTGATGAAGTGATACCAGGAATGCAGGTGTCTCCATCAATTCTCAATGAATGTCATGATTCCTTTAGGGTGCTACTGATGAACAAAAGGTGAAAGCTAGTATCCAGTTCTTGTTTGATACTGGTTTAGTGGCATTGTGTGGGGAAGATATTGGCTCAGAGGACCATGAAGACTTGAATGCCATTCCTCCTAATTGGCTTGGAGATGAGAAAATTCACCAAGGAATGCAAGCCATACTAGAGTTTAACTGTTGCATGGAAGAGGAGACTAGACCTAAAAGAGAGAGATCTGCAATGCAATGTTGGATGAAGAGGGCAATGGATGCAGTGTTGAATGCTCTAGCAGATATAAATGTGTTTTTCCTATATAATATGCAGTATGAGCATCAAAGAAATTATTAGAAAATGCTGCTATGCAACATCAACTTAAATTGCATAGAAAGAAATTCCTCAAGCTCTGTGCCATTCTCATTCAGTACTTGATAGAGGACACAAATCCATATGAACATATTATGGCTAAAGTTAGTGCTCATGCTGGTATACTGTTGGAGGAGATCAATAGCCATGAATGGTATGGTGTCTTGTGAGTTATTAAGTGTCAAACAAAGCATATTCAGAGACTGACCCTACAGTGTGATCACTGCTGGACACCCCTTGCTTCTCTGCATTGTCTATATAATTAAAATCAATGACAAGACTACATTGAAATTTCTTGCTGGTGATGACATCTCCCTACTCCTGCATATTTTGCTGGTAGCATGGCCACCAGGCAGTACAAATAAACATAAGGACATTATTGAGACTGATGTCATGGTGATTGATGCATACTATAAGTGTCTACCAGAATAAAATGCACTGGCAAGGAAAAGGAATAACTCAATGAGTAATGAACACAATAACCAATATGTCTATGCTCACCATGTTTGTAACAAGGCCAATGAAAATGCTCACAAGTTCTTGTAATGAGGTCAACAAGAAATGTTAGTGCAGATGAGTCTCAAATTTCAGCCTTTTGACCAGATGACCAGAAATGGAAACTAGAGGGGGTTGGTTCTTATCAATGTCTTCAATCTGCACTGTTCATGCTTTGACTAGCTAAGGTGCATCTAGAACTCCCTTGATATTGAGTAGGATCTCCCTCCCTATATGCTTTCTTATTTTCTAGTAGTCCTTAATAACATAGAGTTTCTTTCCTTGCCTCACAAGCCAGAACTCCTCCCCATGGCCCTGCCTCAGATTCCTGTAGCTGATGTATATAGTTCTTGGTCCATTTGATAGGAATTACAAGTATTTTCAACCTTGATCTGAATTCTCAGCCAGCAAATTCTGATCACATTCATGTCAATCAGTACTATTCAATCAACTATATCTACCATTCCAACTGCTGCCAGTCATGGTGTGGTTGACATGAATGGTCAGGCAGTCTGTATTGACCATTTTCACCTGAAGCTACAAAGGTACATTGGTTTGCTCAGTCTGACAATATTTGTCTATAGTTATAATTGCATGCAACCTTAGTAAGGTTTGTATATAAGCACAACTTGATTGTGTTTGTCTACAGCTGCAACTATGAATTCACATTGTATGTGCTTTCAGGAATGTTAGTATGCTCAGATTCACAATCTTTGCCACAGAATACAATCCTTAGTGTATCTGCCAGCCTTGACCAGAACTCTCAGTATTTAGACATTGGTCACAATTGTATCCAGTTATACAGTGGCTCAAAAAAGTGTCCCAATGTTTGGCTATTTTGCAAAGAGTTGATATTTGCAAGAGACTCAAAAGGTGTTAGCTCTAACCCTTGCCCTGAATCTGAGCCCTTGGTCATGTG